>NW_020769332.1:929828-1069140 GCF_900518735.1 Pseudonaja textilis | reverse complement strand
AAGAAGAAGAAGAAGAAGAAGAAGAAGAAGAAGAAGAAGAAGAAGAAAGGCCCACCCAGTCACATGGCCACGTCCATCTAGCCACGCACACAGAACTGGTTATTTAAAACGTTGAATCCCACGGCTGCTGCCACAGGACAGGAGGTTCGCCTTCCCCCGGCTCTTCCAAGAAGGGAAGCCACAATCCCCCCGGCCAGCACTCCCACAGAACACCTCTCTTTGGACCAACCGCTGTCTGGTTCCTTTATGAGGTCCTCTGAGGAGTCATTCTAATTTGTTTTTGTTTTTTTAAAAAATATACAATATTTAATTCATGGGCACCATCTTCTTCCCCCAAGGAAACACTTTCTGGCACCGGCTAATTCCAGCTTATTTTTTGCTGCCTAGCTTTTCTTTATGTTATGGAACAGTAATTCTGAATTAATTTGCATGCAATTTTTCAGTTATGTAGCTAATCTGCATATTTTACTTTCTGGGTGCAAAATGCTTCTGTGAAAGTTTAAGAAAGCAAGGAGGAGAATTTCAGCAGCCCAACAGCTGTGGAAGGGGGCCTTGGCACTCCGAGCAGGTTGGGGAAAGCAGTAAGATGGAAGGAAGGGGGAATGGAAGAGGAGGCTCCAGAGCAGAGGGAGACCCAGGCCTTGTTTCCAAAGGCCCCCGAGTGCCGTTTTGGAGCCCTCCTCCCCACTTTCCCCAGCAGCAGCTGTAGGCAGTCCGGGATGCTTCTCTTCCTGCAGGGAACTTGGAAGCCCAGGGCTGGGCCTGAGGGCAGAGTGCTGTGGCCAGACGAAAGAGCCCCTCCTGGGCAGTGCTGAAGGAGCATCGGTGCCGCTCCTCCCTTTGGGCCGCTTTGCCTGCAGGATGCAGACTTTTTTCCAGCAAGGAGCCTTCTGGGCACTTGCCCTGCCAGCTTGACAGCCTGATGTTCTGAATGTTTGACAGCCTGCGAGTTTCCTGCTGAATGTAGATGTCTTCATTTTGTGCAACATCCTTTCAGAGGCAGAGCGACGTGATTGTGAAGAAGGGGAGAACTCAAACGCTCCAGATTCCTTCCTTGGTGTTTCCATGCTTTATTTATTTAGCACTGATTGTTTATTAGTTAGCTCTGGTTGCATGCTTCCTCCCAGAGGTCCCTAAGTGATTTACAACGCAACCTTCTTAAATAAGGCAATTACAATAAAAACAAACAAAGTTTTAAATCAATACACTCAAAAATTAAACCAAAGCCCATTTTTAAAAGCAGAAATGGTAAATAATTAGCAGGTGGCCGTGAGATGAAAGTATTAGGGATGGACTCATTGTGCCACTTGGATAAAGGATCTATCCTCAAAATTGTAGCCAGAAATGTTTACAGATTAACAGAGGTGGAAAGGGCTTTGTAGGTCATCTAGTCCAACCCCCCCCGCCCAAGCAGGAGACCCTACACCATTTCTGACAGATGGCAGTCCAGCCTCTTCTTGAAAGCCTCCAGGGATGAGGCTCCCACAACTTCCGAAGGCAACTTCTGTTCCATGGGCTGATTGTTCTCACGGTCAGAAAGTTTCTCCTTATTTCCAGGTGGTGCTAGGAACTCGGAACCACTCCAGATCCAGGGCAGCACCGAGCAACCTCCGTAGGCTCGAAAGCCCCAGCCAGCCACACAAACCCGCTGAGGCAGAAAGACCACAGAGGTCTGGCCCAACTGCACCCAAAGATTTCTATCTATTCCCTCGGCAAAAGGACAAAGGCTGCTAAAACCCATAAAGGAAAGTCAATGAGTTGTTTTGAACTTGCCTGTCATATTCATGAGTTGAGAGAAGTTGCAAAACTGGTGATATCAATGAGCAATTATTTTTCAGACCAATTTTATGCCCTAATGCTTCCGCCAAATTGTGAGAAGTATCTTTGCAAATTAATAGCCCTGAATTAGGCTTTAAAATTAGTACAGGAGCTGATATAAGTCTGATTTCAAGACTCACTCTAAAGAAGCTCTTAGTCAGCCTGCTTTGCCCAGCAGACGACGGCTTCCCTTAGGATAGTTAACAAAAATATCAGAATAACAGAGTTGGAAGGGACCTTGGAGATCATCTACTCCAACCCCCTTGCTTGAGCAGGAGACCCTAGACCGTTTCAGGCAAATGGCTGCAGTCTCTTCTTGAAAGCCTCCAGTGATGAGGCACCCACAACTTCTGGAGGCCAGCCTTTTCACTGGTCGATTGTTCTCGCTGTTAGGAAGTTTTCCTTAGTTCCAGGTTGCTTCTACTTGATAGGAAGCAGAAGGGCCATGAGTGGACAGCATCCATGCTCCATGCTCAGGCAAGCAGCACTCAGGCTCCTCAAGATGCCTCCTGAGAAAGAGGAACGTTATGGATTTCTCCCATAAAGATTAAGGAGGGGCTTCCTTTCCATGCATGCCAGATGTAGGGAAGGATGCCTTCAGCCCTGTGCTGCACACTGTCAAACCAGAACGAGCAAGCCTGGCCCAACCTGGGTTCACTGAAATGTCCACTGATGTAGGATGCTGCCTCTTGAACCAACATCTTCTCCTTACTGGAGATCTTCAAACAAGGACTGGATTTGTCCACAACGCTTTAATGCAGCAGTCACCAAGCAATGGGCCGGGGACCACTGGTGGTCCGTGAGAAAATTTTGGTGGTCCTCAGAGAAATGTCCCCCCCGAAAGCAATTAATCCAGGCTGTGCGGGAACACAAGGCTGCGCCGTCCACAAGGCTTGTGTCGCTTGCATTGCGAACAACACGAGGTAATGAGGGGAGGAGGGAAAGGGTGAAACCCCACGCGCCTGGCCTGGCCACCGGGCTGCTTCTTTCTGCTTCTTTCTTCTTCTGCTTTTGGCTGCATGCAAGAAAAACAGCAAAAGTCTTTCTTTCTCTCCCCCAAACTCCCCCAGAAACGAGACTTTGGGACCCTGCAAGGCCTCCCGCTCCAAGAAGCTGCGCTGGCAAAGACTCATTTCTGGCGGAGTTTGGGAGAGAGAAAGAAAGACTTCTGCTGCTTCTGCTGCTTTCCTTGCATGAAGCCAAAAGTCTCCCCCACCCACCCCCGCCAAGAACGGAGCTGGAGATGGTATCCTGCAATCCCAAATAAAGAATGATCAATTGGTAGGAAAACAGGGTGGGGAATTTGCCTCCTGCCGACTTCTTCCCCTTTGAAACTGGCTGTTGGAAGCTGTGGGTGAAAGTTGCAAATGGTGATCACACAACGGGGGGAATGCTGTGATTGGCCCAATTACAAGTGTCTGTCATTAAGCCCCCTGATTTTGGTTGCTGGGCATAAGCAAGGACTACGTCCTCTTGGAGGCTCACAAATCTTTATTTAAGAAAATGTATATGGCTGTCCAACTCACTCTCAGCGACTGGGTGGTTTACAAAGGTAAAAACTCAAAACAAAAACAATGAAAAGCAATCCAAACAGTCGTCACGATGGAGATGGCTAGGAAAGGAATGAGCCGTTGTTCAAAGGTCCTCCTGCCACAACTGCTGCCTGCTCTTTGAGTAGGAGTCGTGAATCCGGGACAACCCCCAGATTAGGCGCAGGGACAGTCTGGGGCAGTGCCCCCCCATTGGTGGGATTCAAATTTTTTTACTAACGGTTCTGTGGGCGTGGCTTGGTGGGCGTGGCAGGGCAAGGATACTGCAAAATCTCCATTCCCACCTCACTCCTGGGGGAAAGTTACTGCAAAATGCCATTCCCTCCCCACCCCACTAACCTGCTTTCCAGCTCCGTTCTCCTGTGCCGGGCAACCGAAGAAGACTTAGCTGATGCAGAGGCAGAGAATAGATGGGGTTGGTGGGGCCAGTCAGAGATGATATTTGCCGGTTCTCGGAACTACTCAAAATTTCCAGTACCGGTTCTCCAGAACTGCTCAGAACCTCTGCCCCTCCATCCAAGACCAGAGAGGGCGATTCTCCATGGATCAATGAACTCCAAACCCAGAGCCCTCCCACCTTGCCAGGGTTTAATTTCAGCCCATTGCTCCCAATCCAGTCCTTAACATTGTCCATGCACCGTCGATTAAAAATAACTGGAATAAAATATAAAACACAACAAACAGAAACATATTGAAGCTGCCATGAAAATCTCAGTTAAACACAAAACATGTCAGTCAGCCAGTGAAGAATGCAAATCAGAAGTCCATTTCACAGAGCCACTTCCAAGGCACCACATCTGCACAATGGCAGAGCCAAGACTTCCTGTCCTTCCTAGGGGCCAGAAGACTAAGGGCCAATCCAAGTTCTGGGTGAGGGAGGGATATTCCTCAGGGCAGCCATCGTGACAGGAAAAAAACTCTCCTCCTGGCTCCCATCAGTTGACATTCCTTAATAGATGTGCCTTCCCTGCCAGATCTTCTTCTTTTTTGTTTTTTGTAATAACTATTGAATTGAAGAAAACCCAGGAAAAAAAGTTAAAAGGTGAAGAGAAAAAAGGAAAGATTCTGAAAGATAAAGAGAGAAAGGAAATAGAAATAAATAATCAAGAGTAGCTTCTAACTTTCATCACACATAGCCCAAGCTAACATGAATCTTCACTCTCTTTTAAAATTGCAAACAAAACTTCCCTTATTCTAACTCACAGACAGTCCAGATGTTGTTATCTTTTCAGTCCTGATTCAGCAAAAAGTCCATTAGAAACTACCAGAAATATCAAACACATAATTTACTGCCGATCAAATGATTCAGCTTTGTATCCTTCCTTTTGCACTTCACAATCTTGGCCATTAATTCCTTCCAGCGGTGTTGCGGGATTTGACCATTCATCAATCTTTGGCACTCCAAAAGATTCTTCAGATTTTTATCCAAGCTACTTCATAAATCCTGTAAAGAGGTCCAGAGTTTCTTGTCACAGCTACTCTTTTGTCCAAGTCCTTTCTTGATTTTTCTTGTTTTTCTGGTCAGTTTTATTATACTGTATTCCGTGCTTACAAGTCCTAGTCCTGTGACAGGAATGTTGCTTTTGAAAGTCTCCCTTAACAACATCTTCTCAAGATTTAACCATTGGAGCTGGGATGCTTTCCAAGATATTAGCTATTAATATTGCAGCCCATGTTTTCAAAGAACTCTTTAAGCAACTCAAAAACATGCCAGGGTTGGACTTCCGGTTTGAGCTTCTTTGGCGACAGACCGAAACCTTGTCTCTCCAAGGCTTTGATCCATGCTTGCCGCTGGAGCGCCCCGAGCCGGCTGGTTTCGGGGCTAAGCCACCCCGTAGAGGTGAAGAGCGGGGAGACTGCCTGCAGGGTTGAGGAGAGCCGCATCTCTCTTCCCCAGCTGGCCATTACTCCCTTTCCCAAAGGCAGTTGTAGCGGTGGTCAGAAATGGCCACCACAAAGAAGAACTTGGCCAGAAAAGAATGTGCAGGAGGAAGATAAGAAGAGAAGGTTTTGGTTGACCGAGTCAAACAGCAAAAGCAAAAAATAAGGTACTCTGGAATTTAAACTTAACAACATTGTTCCCAAAGAAGATTTGGAAGCTGCGAAGGAGAGAGAGAAGGGAAAGGTTTAGGTTTTTTTCTTCCCTTCCTTATGCTGACAGCTAAGAGACTTAAGCAAGAAACTGAAAAAAAAATCCACTTTGACATTGATAGGCATCTAAGCTGCAAATAAAAGTCAAAGGGATAATAAAGATTTCTGGACATTTAAAAGTTTTTAAAAGCTGGAAAGGAGAAACAAAAAAGAATAGAAGGGCAGGATCTGGAAAAATGGAGGAGACTGCCTGGAATTAAGGAATGGAGCTGTAATTAAAAGGAATTTACAGTGAAATTTTAATAAGATTCTTCAAAGATACATTTTAATGGAAACTTGGTAACAAAATAATAGAACCTCAGGAAGAGAAAGTGGAAAAAAGAAGCAAGTAGAAACAGCCTTGGATTATTTGGGTTACTTGATGATTTTTGGTTTTTGCATCTAGATGACTAAAATTAACTGGGTGGTTGTTTAAATGTTTTTAAAATGGTATCACTCTTAGAAGAATTGAAAACGGAACTTTAAAAATGGAAAGAAGATGCACAAGAAGGGAGAAGTTCTTTTGGCTTCGTGTTTCAATTCTTAGAAATGGAGATCTGGAACTATGAGAAGCAACAAGAAACACTTGCAGAACAAGAAGATTGGGACAAAGAAAAAGCCATCTTTAATGATCAAATAGTTTTAAGTGGGGGGAAAAAAGAAAAGGGGGGAAAGAGAGTGAAAGGTTTAAGATTAGAAAAAACAACCAAAAAGAAGAAGAACAATTTGAAACAAAAGTATAATATTAGAAAGCAGCAGAAGAGGGGATTACAGATGAGAGAGTTAGAAGTAGAGAGACGAGGGGGTAAAAAGGGGAGGGAGAAGAAGATGGGGAAGAAGGCAAGGAAAAGAAGTTGTAAAAGACAGAAACAAGAAATGGAGGAACGGGGAAAAGATATAAGGATTGTAACCATAAGTTTGTTTAGAGATAATGGGTGAAAATTTAATTGTAAAAGGGATTCTGCAAAGGTACATAAGATAGCTTTGTTAGATTACAAATAGAAATAACTTTAGAAAATATGATGATGGATAAAATATTTATTGTAATGCAGTGGGATGTTTGTTAATAAATAAATGAATTAAAATGATTGAGAGAATTAAAAGGGAACATTTTTAATTATTAGTAATGATTTATAAAAATATAAGTGAGAAATATGGGAAAAAAAGAATTAACTATGGAAAGTTTATAAGTGTTCCCAAGGAAGTATGATATTCAATTGAAAAGAAATGTTAAAGATGTTAAGATTTTAATGCATATTAATGATAGAATTGAATTGGAATGGAATGTGTTTTATTTACATATATATATATACTTTTTTCTTTTTAAGAATATAGTGTCTATTTTAAGACTGTACCAAGCAGAATTCGATTGGAAGTTATGTATTATATTGAATGCTATAATCTTAAAGCTATACATTGAAGCTTAAATAAGAGCTTGAATGGATAAAATTAAAGGATATAAAGGTGTCATACTCTAATTGGTAACTACAGGGGAAAATATGCTTAATAAGAAAAGATAATGTGAAATTGTAACAGGACAGGCAAAAGTATAAATATAATGATTTGAATTGAGATAATTAAAACAAAGTTGAGAAATTTAGAAGAGGGGGAAAAACTATGTAGAAAATATAAAATGGTAATAAGATATGGAATAGAATATAAAAATGAGCATGAAATTGAGTTTTGTGTCTGTATGAAGAAGTGATAACCTGGGACCATGCTATTTTCAAAAAAGATGTTTTATTTGCATTTTGTTTTTGTGAAAACCCAAATAAAATTTTCAAAAAAAAACCCGTGCCAGGGCTGGCCATTTTAAAACCTTAGTTTAAAGGAAACCTTAGTTTTCTTTCTTTCTTTCTTCTTGGTCCTTTAGTCCCCTCTACTGTCCATTTGGAACATTCAAAGAATCTCATTTCCTAATATAGATTTAATTTGTGTTGGACATTTCCCACAGGTGTATTATTTAATTATATACTTGTGTTTCAAATCTAACAGAAAAAATACAAATGTTCCAAATTCCTCTGGTTTCCTAGTGTGCTTATAGCTTTCTTAAATCTTTCTCTCTTTTTTATCAATTTATATTGTTTTTAAACTCTCAAGTCTCTATTCCTAGTATTAAAAAAAAGAAGGTAAAACTTACCAGGTGTCACATTAAACTCAGTGTTCTGAAGGTCTCTAATATATATATGAGATGGTTAAATAAGTGAGTGCAGCTGGCTCAGTCTACTTTTTAAAGGCTCTGTTGTGGCTGAGAGCAAGATGTTGTCTCCTGATGCTCAGCCCCACGAGTGGAACATTGTTCTATGAGCCTCTCATGACAAGCTTATGGGCAATGTTCAGTCTTCTCCTTCTCTGGAAAGGTTCAAAAGGACCAGTCTATTGCTTCTCTGTTTTTCCTCTATTAATTAATTAATTAATTATTAAAGTATTCTTGTGGTTCACAGAGACATCTTCAGTCAGCCATGATGCACCTGGAAGGTCCTATTTCTTGCCGGATCGGATGAGGACAGGTAGATGCAACCGGGAGAGGTGATACCTCAAATATCCTGTTCCCGTGCCATGTAGGACTTTACAGGTTATTAACCAGCGCCTTGAATTGCACCCAGAAGCTCATTGGGAGCCAGTGCAGCTCAAGGACCAGAGGTGTAAGGAGCCCTGCTCAAACAGCAGACATAACTGAGTGTGCTGCTACATGGTGCACCCTTGAAGGGCTTTCGGTGATTCCATGAGTCATCACCCCATTTGGAGGGATTTTTAGAATTCTCGCTTCCTCCAGAGGAAGAACAGGAGGAGTTAAATGCAGATGCAAGGAAAAGAAAACCAAGCAGGGCCGGCTTATAAGAAGGAGTGAGCTGTTCTGGGCCACCCAGACCTGCTGACTTCTGAAACTCAGGTGTCCACCCCATTTGTTGCTAAGAAACCGTTGGGGGGAAAAAGAGGCCCTTGGTCCCTCCTTGTGGGCAATCCTTCCTCAACTGGAGAAACTCTGCAGTGAAGCCTCGGTGACTTCAGCCTCTGTCCGGGGCAGCCACCTGCAGGGGATGCTTTCCCTGAGACCCCGAACCTGAGCAGGACACACAAGGCAATCCTGCCTCACCTGCTGCTGCTGCTGTGCCCTTCTCCGTTCCTGCCACCTGGGAGGAAGCCAAAGAAATCTGGTTGGTGGCCCAGGCAGCACCACTGTGATGCCACTCAGGCTTTGCCCACCTCTCCAGCATTCTATGAAGGCCCATCAGATTGGCACCTCCCTGGGATATGAGCTGCCCTTGCTGTGGAGGTGGGTTTCAGGGCTTGTCCAGCTTCCTGCTAGGGATTTTTATAGAGCCAAAGCCATCGGGCCCTTGGAGAGGGGGTCATTTTGGACAACTGCCAGAATAGCCATGGGGCAGATCCACCCCAGCCCTGAAGACTGTGCCCCTCCCAATGCTGGGCTGTTGTTCGGGGTTTAGCCACCCAAAGTGGCTTGACAATGAGGTGGGTGGCATGTAAATTAAAGAAACAAACAAGGAAAGAACGGAAGTGATCTACTCCAGAACCCTCTGGCTGCCATTTGCTTCTTTTGCAGAGGTGGGATTCAGCTGGTTCTGACCAGTTCTGGAGAACCGGTAGCAGAAAATTTGAGTTGTCTGGAGAACCGGCAAATGCCACCTCTGACTGGCCCCGCCAACCCCATCTCTTCCCTGCCTCCCATCGAGTCCCAGCTGATCGGCTGGCTCTTCTTTGGTTGTCCTGCACGGGAGAACGGAGCTGGAAAGCAGGTTAGTGGGGTGGGGAGGAAATGGGGATTTTGCAGTATATCCTTCCCCTGCCACGCCCACCAAGCCACGCCCACAGAACTGGGAGTAAAAAAAATTGAATCCCACCATTTTTCTTTCCCCATAAAGATCCCCAACCTCGGGGCCATGGTGGAGTGGCTGCCCAGCCTGGAAAAGGCTGCCAAGAGGGAAGATGGCCATCTCTCCTTCACTCCTGGACTCAAGGGCCCAAGGAGGGCCCCCACTTTGGGCAGCCTAGCCACCCTGCCTGGTGAGGGCCATTTTCTGGGACATGGAAAAGGCAACATGGAAGCGGGAAGCCAGGCAGAACTTGAACCACTCGGGGGGGGGGGGGGCAGCTCTCTGCCCCCAGCTGGGCCAGTCATGGAAAGAGAGCAATAGCACATCCCACAAGTGGCGCCTGCTGTGGCTGCTGGAGAGGAGACACTCCACGGAGGGGGCCAGATGGGCGAGGGGAGGGGAGGGGGCCCCTAACATGCCTCTGACTGGAAGTGTTTGACACCTCAAGAAAGAGGTGCTTTAACATTTGGAGGGTTCGGAGCCATAAATCATAGGCCAGGCTGCTTGAAAAGGATAGAATGCATTCAATTTTACAGGATATTAAGCTTCATCTAATTTGAACATAGGAATGGACCAGCAAAATAAATGACCAATTTTTGAAGGAGAAATTACCATTTGGCTGGTGCCATTAGGAAGCTGCTGGCATTTTATCATGTTCTTAACATAATATTGCTTGTCTATTGATGCATAGTTATAATGCCAGCACAAATTAGAAGGTGGCGAGAAAGGAGAAGATGGGGGCTGTGGAAAAATGGCCATCATTTGTCAAATTTTCCTCCCGAGATCTTTTGTGCTGTCGATGATATGCAGATGAAAGCAGGATGGAGTAAATGGAGGATGGGGCAAAACAAACTGAGGGAAGGGGCTCCTGGTCAAGGGGGAAAAGGGGCCCGTGAGGCCAGAAGGAGAGACCCTCTGGGATCCCTTGCTCTTCCTTGGAGACCTCCAGCATGGACTCTGCACCAGCCCTGGACTTCCAGGAGCCCACCATGTTGGGAGAAGAGCTTTAGAGCAGGGGTCTCCAAGCTTGGCAACTTGAAGACTTGTGGAGTTCAACTCTCAGAATTCTGGGAGTTGAAGTCCGCAAGTCTTAAAGCTGCCAAGTTTGGAGAGCCTTGCTGTACAGACCTAGAAATGGCAGTCGGTGAATATTTTCTGTGAAGTGTGGTGACTCCATGGAGCTCCCATGCAATCCTTTCCTCATTTCAGACCTCGTTTGCCTCAAACAGAGCAAAGTGGGTCAACAATTCCAGTCTTTTTCTGAGGAACCTCAAAGAAGTTTGGCCTTGGTTGGTTCTATGAACAATAGACGCTCACAGCATAAAGTAAGGTTGGAGCAGTTTAAGGATTTGCTTTTAATTCTTTTTTTCCCGGAGTGGGGACAAAGGATTTTTTTTTTTGGTTACCTCAGGAACTGCAGCAGATCAGGGCAAGGAAATGGTTGGCTGGTTCTTGCTCTTGGTGTTGCGAGGTTGGCAGGAAAAAAAAATGTCTCCAAACTCCTTTTGTTGGGAAATGGAGCCAAAATGCACACGCAGAGGAGTCCGGAGTGGAGCCGATCAAAAGGACGCAGCTCCCCCTTTGCTTCCTGGTTATCTTGGCTCCTTGAAGCTCTCCCATCCTCCGTTAGAAAACCAGAGGGTCGGGAGGGACCCCTGGCCCTATTAAATGCAGCCCCCAGCTCAGTGCAGAACGAGAGGAAGCCAGACAGAACATTTAAACATTCCTGGAGCTGATCTGAGTATCGAACTTCTTGGTTCAGAAGGTTTTCCTCCCCACCTAAGGTTTCGTTGAAATCTACCTTCCTATAACCGGCGTCTCTTATTCTGTGTCCTGCCCCCCCCCCCCCCCCCCCGCAGCAAGAGGCTACCCCTGGTCTTGTTCTATCCCTATTAATCATTTCTCTGAAAATTAAACATTCCCAACTTCTTCAGTCACTTCGAATAATAGCAATAGCACTTAGGCTTCTTTACCGCTTCATAGTGGTACAGTGCTCTCTAAGAGGTTTACAGAGTCAGCCTCTTGTCGCCAATAATCTGGGTCCTCATTTTAGCTCCCTTGGAAGGATGGAAGGCTGAGTCAACCTTGAGCCTGGTGGGATTTGAACTGCCAGATTGTAGGCAGCTGTCTGCAGAAATAGCTTGCAGTACTGCACTCTAACCGCTGCACCACAGAGGCCCCTATAAGACGTAAAGTCTTGCAACTTGATCATTTTAGTTGCAAGTTTCCTTAAACTTGTTCCAGATTCTTGGACTCTTTCGAAAAATTTATATATTTAGCGTAGTCATTTTATATGTGACTCTGGGCACCTCACGACAATCAAGATAACAACAGGAACAATAAAAAATAAACAGCTATCCTAAAATTATGATTAAAAATTTAGTAAAACACAATGACAGTCAGCAGGTGAAAATACGAGTACTTCCCAACTTATGACCACAATTGAGCCCAAAATTTCTGTTGCTAGGTGAAACATTTGTTAAGTGAGTTTGGCCCATTTCACAATGTTTCTTGCCACAGTGGTTAAGTTAGTCAAATTGTTGTTAAGTGAATCTGGCTTGTCAGAAGATCGCAAAAGGGGATCATGTGACCTTGGGACACTGCAAAGGTCATAAATACAAGTCAGTTGCCAAGCATCTAAATGTTGATCACGTGATCCTGGGGATGCTACAATGGTCATAAGCAGGGGTGGGATTCTACAGGTTCACACCTATTCTCTAGAACCGGTTGTTAACATTCTAAGCAGTTCAGAGAACTGCTTGTTAGAAGAAATTGCTGGGCTAATCCTGTAAGAAAGGCAGGAAGGAAACATTCTGGGGTTGCTTACAGAAACTTTCTTGGCAGGACTAGACTTCCTGTCTCAGGAACGTCTCTGGAGTTTTTTCCCCCTCGTTTGCTGGTACTTTGCTTGTGTGGAGTGACCCTTCAAAGTTACGATGGCACTGAAAAAAATGACTTATGACTGTTTTTCACACTTACGACTGTAGCAGCATCCCCACAGTCATGAGAGGCCAGGCAAGGAGATGCGTGCCTCGATGTGAGTGATATTGAGTTGGCCACGCCCAGCCAGTCACATGACCACCAAGCCATGCCCACCAACTAAGCCACACCCACAGAACCAGTTGTTAAAAAATTTGAATCCCACCCATGGTCATGTGCGAAAATTGGTCATAAGTCATTTTTTTCAGTGCCCTTGTAATTTTGAATGGTCATTAAACAAGCTGTTGTAAGTCAAGGACTACCTGTAAATCATATGTCCATTTAATACAGCCACTGGAACTATATCTGCATGGAAATAAGGAAATGGTGGGATACCCCAAGGTTTTAGGCCCGGTGCTCTTTGATATCATCAAAAATGATTTCGATGAGAGAATAGAAGGGGAAATCATCAGCTTTGCAGACAAATCTAAGCTGGCAGGAAAAAGGCAACACCCCAGAAGACCAGCTCAAGATCCAAAGCGATCTTGACAGATTTGAGCAATGCGCCCTATGCAACAACATGAAATTCAGCCTAGATCAAAGTAAGGTTTTACACTCAGGCAAGGAAAACCAACGGTCTAGGTATGGAGTAGGTGAGACTTGGCTTAATGCCAGTACCTGTGGGAGGGAGTCCTAAATATGAACCCGCAGTCAAAAAAGCCAAGGCCGTCCCAGGCTGCCTTAACAGAGGGGAGTGGAATCACGATGACACGCGGTGTTAGCAGTAGCCCTTTAGGCCACACTCGGAATTCTGCGTCCAGTTTTGGTTGCTATGATGTAAAAAAGCCGTTGAGACCCTGGAAAGAGGGCAGAGGGGGGCAACAATGATTAGGGGGCAGGAGGCTAAAACATATGAGGAACGGTTGCAGGAATCGGGTATGACCAGTTTAATGAAAATAAAAATTAAGGGTGACGCGATTAGCAGTCTTCCGATATTTGAGGGGCTGCCACAAAGAAGTGGGGTTCAACTTGTTTTCCACAGCACCAGAAGGCAAGAGAAGAAGCAACGGATGGAAACTAAGCAAGAAGAGAAGCAGTCTGGAGCTAAGGATAAATTTCCTAACCGTGAGAGCAATCATCCAATGGAACAGATGGGCACTCCATCGCTGGAGGCTTTCCAAAAGAGACCGGACAGCCATTTGCCTGGAATGCTACAAGGTCTCCTGCTTGAGCAAGGGGCTGGACTAGAAGACCTCCAGGGTCCCTTCTAACTCTGATGGTGCGTGTTTTATGCCAAGGCCCACCATGACTGCCAGCCAGCCAGGCACAATGGCAAGGCAAAGTCTTCCTCCCTTCCTAGGGGCTGGTATAAGAGCCGGGGGTGTCCCACAGGGCGGGGGCCACGGCGGGAAAGGCTTCCTCCCTCCTGGATCCCATCCAACGGCGTTCCGCTCCTGCTGGAGCTGCTGGGACAAGCAGAGGTAACTCATAGCGATACTCAGACCGGTTGATGCCGCCCGGAACTGGGTCTGCTGACTCACATTCAGCTGGTGATCCTAAGGTTTCTTTCCGGCCATCCTACGGGCAAGCCAGGTCCACGGCTGATGAGGCCACAGCAGGTCCCTGGATAAAGGTGGGAGAGGCAGCAGGCTGGAGGCCTCAGGTTCCGCTTGGGGCCTGCTGGGCGTGGGCAGCGCTGGGTCCTTTGCTTTGCCCCAGGCTGATCTGCCCGCATTCTGCTTCCACAATGAAAACTGTTTCCCCGGCTTGCCATGCCCTTGAAGCTTCAGCAGTTAGCCGCTGAGCTCAAAATTGTTCCTGGAGATTTATTGCCAGGTCTACTGTGAAGTCTGACTCCGATATCCCTCATCCTATCCCTGTTCATTTCATCTCTGTTTCCTAAATGAAGATTTTGGCACTTGTCTCTGTTAAATTTCATCCTGCTACTTTAGCTCATTTATCTAAGCTATCAAGACCGTGTTGAAATTTATTTCTCTCCTCCGGAGCAGAGGTTGCCGAAGCCTGCGATGATGTGACCCTCTGAAACAATGAATTTCTTTTCTGTGGAGACCCCACTTTGAATAAGACTGTCAGATGCTGGACTGGGAGGACTTTGCCCCAAGAACTGGTGGAGCTGGTGGGGCAGAGCAGCATCTGGGTCTGGCAGGATCCCTGGGAAGCCCATTGTGATGATGCAGGGCGTGGCACAAAGGCAACACAGTCAGATAGTCAGTAGGAGTCCCTTTATTAGCTCCAACTTTGTCCCCAATGTCCTGGTTACCTTCTGACTGGAGAAAAACTCTCCCAGGAACAGCCTTTGGCTGCAGAGAATCAAGTCCAAAACGTGGTCAACAAAAAGTGTTACTATAAGTCCAAACAAGGCAAGATGAGGTAATTAGTCCGGCAGGGCAGGAGAAGGAATTCCAGACGTGAAGGCATGGCAATAACTCAACAAGGTTGGGAGGATGTCAAGAATGCATATAACTAAAGTCAACACAAGGTAAACTCACGTTTGCTCACAGCAGCTGCCGCACTCATCATGCATCTCTTTTAAACTATCTTCCCAGCTGTGGCTAATGAAGGGAATCAGGCCCCTTTCCTTCCCCGTAAGCCACGTTGCTCCTTTCTCCGTTCCTCCCTGCATGCTCGAGGATGAAGAGGGGGGTGGGTCTGGTCTTTCCTCTGAACTCCCTCTCCCTTGTTCTCCCTCTCTCCTGCTCTGCCCAGCCAGACTTTGCCCTTCCCCAGTTTCCTCCACAGCCAATGGAGCCACACTCCCACTCCCGGTCAGCTGTTCAGCTTCATTCTCGGATTCAGACCCCAACAGGTGATTCGGGGCTCAGAGCAAGAGTTGGAGGGCAGCATCCTTCAAGTGCGGATCTTGAGCTTCCCAGCACCCACAAAATGCTTTGGGGTGGAGGGGCCATCATGACTTGTTGACAGGCTCGGCCAACACAGTAAGACCTCAAAAATCCTCCGCATGCTGTGGATGGGCTTGAAGAAACGAGGCAGGAAGAAGCTGCAGGCCTAAAAGCCAAAGGCCTGGCAGGCAGGAACGAGAACTGTGGGTGGGGGAAAGCACTGGCCGTCTTCCCAAAAGAGTGGTGGAGAAGCACAGGGTCCAACTGGCCCCTTGTTCCTCAGAGACCACGGAGGGAATTTTGGAGCCCCATTTCAGATGGGACTTGCTCCCCCCCCCCACAGGTGATCCAGGCTTCCCAAGCAAGATCGCCTTCCCAAGTCCCAATCCCTCAGCTCCCAGGTGCCAGCATCCCCTGCCAGTGCACGACTGCCACTTCATTGGTTGACGGGTTCCTTGGTGCTTCCTGAGCTTGGCTGTTTTCTTCTAGACATTTAATTTACTTTACTTTGTTGCACCTTTATTTCAGGGCCCAACTACTGTAGGAAATACCATTGGTGCTAGAAGGGAATGGGTCTTACTCTCAATTTATATACAAATGACTTGCCCTGCCAGTATTGGTGCAGTGTTCTTAGTAGTCCTGGATTAGGCTGGCGTTTACTGATAGATTGGTTATCTGAGTTGGCACTTCCTTGACTGGGGTATTATTTACTGCTTGTTGGTCTGGTATTAATCTTGGGGTCCACCCTGCTTATCTGGGTGTTGATTGCTGGTGAGGAGGTGTTTTGGTCTTTTAGTTTCCTTTTTAGCTTTTTGGTTCTCTCTTTTGAATGGTATGTAGATGTTGTTTATCTCTATGTGCCTATTGATGGCTGATTTGTCTGAGTGTCAGGCTTCCAGGAATTCTCTAGTATTTTTGGACTTAGCTTTGTCTAGGATCTCACAATTTCCCAGTTGAAACTGTGGTTAAATCTAGCCACAGGGGAAAGGCTGCCCCAGTGGGGAAGGGGCAGTGAAATGCCAACTCACCTGTTTTGCGCTGGTCCCATGACAAAGATAGGATCCTTGCAGACCCTTGCAGCTAGCAATACCCCACCTACTCCATTTAGCTTAATGTGCCTGAATTGTGCTTTACTATTGCTAAAATATGTTGTTAATTGACTTCATTGGTTTTTATGATTATGGGATTTTACTGTGTTTTTTAGTTGTTGTCTCACTCAGGGTTTTTTTGTTTCATTTCTTTTTGAGCTGTGACTGTACTAAAATGTCTTCTTTTGTTTCATCTTGTCAAGGCCCAGGTATTACTTCAGTTCACAGGTGTAACCACCATGCCTGTGCACGTCTGAACCCAAGAAGAAGATTTCTGTGACCGTTCAATTTCTTCCCCAATTTCTATTTGCCTTGGTGGGCATTGCTTGTTGATGGAAACTCGGGTTTTGATGTTGAGCAGATCATCACCTGGACTGTCTCTGCAGAGAGAAATTCGCTCTTTCTTTCTGCCACCAAAAGACTGCATCACAACCACATTGGTGTTTCTCCCAAAACTTTATTTCTGATATCTATTTCTTCTAGTACAGCATTTCGTAAGCTCTATTCTGCACGTTAGATTTTAAAAAAAGCAAAATAATAGTGTGCAGTCTTGGTACCTTCTGGCCCCATTTTGAACCGTTTGTTTGCTTCGAATTCCATATCCGTTTCCACAGTTGCAATTCAAACTCTTTGATAGACAACTGTGGTCAGGTCCCCCATGTTTCAGGACTCCTCACAATTTGCTGTGATCTCCCAACCAGAGACTTTGAATAAAGCAATAAAGCAAAGGCAGGTGTCTTTCTAGAGGTCACTTGCTCTCTCCGTTATCCCTTGGCTGCCAGCGATGCCACCCTGAGTAGCCCGGCCTCTTTTGATGCCAACTAGCAGTTCTTGTTCCAGGAATTACTGAAGTGGGATTGCATCATTCTGGCTCCCTGGCACCTGAGCTAAGTTCAATTGTTCAATAACTTGGGCTTCTTTAATGCTGCCCCTTTTGGGGTTTGGGAACATAAATATTTTTTTTTCCAGCCCTTTGGCCATTCCGGGCTTTTCATGCTCCTTGTAAATTGCAAGGAGCTCTTTAACTGCATCACCTTGTAAAATCTGAAGCAGCCCTGATGCTGTTTCATCAACTCTTACAGTTTCGATGTTAGCAATATTTTTTAGTGCCCATTCAGGCCAGAGCGCTTGGCAGAAGTTCAATGGTCAAATCTTTGTATGTAGTATTGATTTGGGGACATTTTCTTCCATATGTTCACACTTCTCTGCTTTATATCTTCTGTGTCCAACAGATTTAGACTGCCTTTTGTGTCTTTCATTATGCTGTTTCTGCATAAAAGCTTCCCTTGATTTCTGAAGTTTTATTAAATATGCATTTTGCTTTTCCTCTTTGTTTCTTCCGCAATTTCTTCCCATTGCATATAATTCCATATCTCTTTGTGAGAATGGCTTGACCTCCAGATGTTGTGAGTGCTCCATCAGTGGAGATTTTTAAAAAGAGATCGGGCAGCCATTTGTCAGGGATTGTATAGAGTCTCCTGCTTGGGCAGGGGTTGGACTAGAAGACCTCCAAGGTCCCTTCCAACTCTGTTATTCTGTATTCTTTTCTGGAAGTCAAATTTTACTGGATCTTCTGCCTAGGTTGCTTTTCCTTCCTTCCTTCCTTCCTTCCTTCCTTCCTTCCTTCCTTCCTTCCTTCCTTTAGGTATTTTCAATATCTTAGCCAAGAACGCATTTTGCATTTCAGGATATCTTTGCTTATATTTATTTTATTTATATCCTACCATTGTTGTTTTTTCATAAGTAACTCAAAGCGATGAACATACCTAATTCTCCTATCACATTTTCCCACCACCACCACAACCCTGTGAGGTGGGTTGGGCTGAGAGACAGTGACTGGCCCACAGTCACCCAGCCTGCTTCCGTGCCTAAAGCAGGACTAGAACCCACCTGGGTCTCCTGGGTTTCTAGCCTGGTGCCAAACTAGCTCTTCATTTACAATTCATTTTGGTTCAGGGTTCTTCAAGCACTCTACTCAATTTAATTCCACATAATCCGATGGGAAGTTGTTGAGGCTTTTCATTTGTTTATTAGATTTGTGTCCCGCCACAATCAGAGTGACGTTTAGTGGTTCACATTATCCAAGTGTGGAAGGGTCTTCTTGAACTGGAGGGCTGTTTAGCTTTGCAAGGGTGGCCTGTGAGAGCTCCCTTCCCTCCATCTCGTGCAAATTTCTCTCTCTGCATGTGTGTATGTGTGTGTTCCTCTCTCTCTCTCTCCCCCACCCCCCATGCAGCAGAACAGCAGCCAGGCCAGACCAGGCCAGGCCACTAAAACCCATGTGTCACAGACACCAATAAAGAGCCACAATAAAAGAATATAGAAAACCCAAATCACCACACAATAGTCTGATTCTACAAAAGGCTCCATAAAATGTTTTATTTTGTAATAGCTTGAGGGATGCCAACAATGTGGGGAGATGGAATTTCTCAGCGGGTACCATTCTGGGATGTCACTGGCTGTGAGGATCACCCTGAGGGAATAGCAGGAAGACAGAAGTGTGGGAATCCCCCAACCCAATAAAGCTCCGACCCTCCCTTTCCTTCCCTTGCAAAAAGTGGTTACCAGCAGTCCCTCCTGCGATCTCTAACTCGGGCTGGTTAACATTCAGTGGGGAAAGTCTTCCTGGGAATTCTCTGGTGCCAAATACAGGGTCTTAAAATGCTTTGAGTTGCATTTGAAACCTAACAATAGCAGCACTTAGACTTATATACCGCTTCATACTGCTTTCCAGCCTCTCTAAGCTGTTTACAGAGTCAGCCTCTTGCCTCCAACAATCTGGGTCCTCGGAAGGATGGAAGGCTGAGTCAACCTTGAGCTTGGTGACATTTGAATTGCTGAACTGCAGGCAGCCGGCAGTCAGCAGAAGTAGCCTGCAGTACTGCGCTCTCACCACTGCGCCACCACAGCAGAAACAAGGAGCCCATCCAGGCCCAGAGCACAGGTGGAATATGATGTTGGCAGAGACCTCCCTCCCCTCCCCCCAGTAACTAGTCCCTTGCCTTCTGGACCAGTCGAAGCTGAAGGACCTTCAAAGGTGGACCCATACAGAGTGCATTGAAGAAGTCCAGGCGAGTGATAATGGCAGGAGGAAATGGCCACAAAGCCCATTGTTCTAGGTAGGAGTAGAGTTGACGCACCAACTAGAGCTGAGGTAGCAGGGCCTGAGCTGACCACAGGCCTCACTGTCCATCTAGTGGTAGCCAGGAAGAGCCAGGCCAGGGAGCCGTCGGTCAGAGGTGGTTCTACCTCGGCATCCCCAGGGACCAAGGGACCAAAGGGACCCAGGCACTTTGATGTACTGAATGAGGTACTGAAAGTCTCGCTTGGGTCTCATCCCACTGAGGCTCTCGTAGAGTGGCTGCCGGGCTCTGGGTGGTCTCTACTGCCAATCACACACACACACACACACACACACACACACACACACACACACAGAGAGAGAGAGAGAGAGAGAGCCTGGCTTCTGATACAAATCAGGGTATTTATTGCAATCATAAATCTTTAACTGTAGTAACACAAAGCATTGCTGCAAACCAAAACATTTCTGAATAGAGAAGAGACATCAGAGCTTCCTTTTCAAAGGATCCAAAGAGACAAATTGCTAATTTAGATTTGATGCAAGAATTGTCAATTTCCAACAGCTTTTGAATAATTTATGTTCTACAGACCTTGCATTCCATTCATTAATTATATCCCAAGGTTTCAGTAATACTATTCAATCATCATTAGTTTCACGCATTAATAATTCTAGTTCTTCCCTTCCCTGTGCCCACCCGAGGAAGCGAGGAGAGCGTTGATTATCATAGGGCTGCATGTCCAGCTCTCCACAATGAGGACCTGGAGCTGCAGCCTAACACTGCTTGTGTGCCTACTCAGTCAGAAGTGAACCTGCTCAGGTTTACTCCAAGGGTCAGAGCCAGTCTGCAATGGATCTTCTCTGAACCTGAACGCAGGATGGGCTTCACGGTGTATGCGGACTAATTCTACCCAGGATGCCCCCATCCTCAGGCCTGGCATGAGCCGGGTGGCAAATGGGGGTGCACCATAACACTGCAGTGGGTGTCCTTGAGATGGCCCCAAGCTCAGTCTCCAGGTGCAAGGAAGCACCTCTCTGATCGCCCAGAGCTCCTCTTGACCAAAGCAGGCACTCCTGGACTAGATGGACCAAGAAAAAAACTGCCCTCGTTTCATTCGTTGCTGTGTTGAATCCTCAATGAGCAGACTGCCAAATCTTTGGTTCCCCGTCTCCCAGTTTTGCAAAATCCCCCATTAGCGACATTCAATTGTTGGTCTTTTTCCTTCTGTTTTTGTGAATTGGCCACACAATGAAATGTTTTCCTTCTTCTTCTTTTTTTCCCCTAGAGAGAAATGTTGCTTCCTAGCTCAGCTACTTGATGGGTCTATTTCTTCCTTTCTTTTGGCTTTGCCTCTCCCCCTTTGGGACGTCCTTTTTCCCCCCAGCAGAAGCCCACTCTGCTCAACCGCTGACTTCCTCCATGGGGCCAGGCTCCTGGCGGACACTGTGGCAGATCCCCTGGCTACGCATTTTCCCTTCCTGTCAAATTCTACCATCATTCACGAGCTGCAGCAGCTGTAAATTTCAACACAAATTATGGGGTTTTTTTTGCAAACAGGAGGTTGGTATTTCCATCCTGCACCAGTTCATTGTTCTGATGTGTTTGGTATTAGGGCTGTTAGGCAAAAGCAGTTGGTGAAAAGCTTTTGGAGTGAAAGAGGAAATTATGGGATGTGGAAAGTGCAAAAGCAGCTGTAAAGGTGGCAGTGAGAAGTCTGGCACCTCCTTTCAGTACAAGAGGGAGGAGGAGGAAGAGGAGGAGTTGCCTCAAGGCAACACTGCAGCAGCACCAGCAGGAAAAGTGCTTCAGGGATAAATCACACGAGTTTGGGCTGCTGCATTCCAGAGTGTTTGGAAATGGCTGACTGACAGATGTGCACACAGACACACGGAGTACTGATAAGGTGTTTTGTTACCCCACCTTTTCTCAGCCTCAGAGCAGACAATAAAAGGCTGGAGCAGCTGCAGATTAGCCTCAGTTACCTGAGTCAGGAGGGGTGTCCTGCTGGCTGGAAATCATCATCATCATCATCACCACCATCATCATCACCATCATCATCATCATCATCATCATTCTATCCACTGCAGGATGAAGGCCTCTTCCACATGTTTACAACCACGACAGTTCTGAGCTTCCTTTTGCCAGTTGGGGCTGCCATACTGGCTGATGTCATCTCTCCATCTTGTTGTAGGTCTCTTTTGTGGATGCTTCTGATCAAGTGGGATCCATTCTATGACCGCCTTGGTCCACCTGCCATCAGTTCTTCTTGCTATGTGACCATTGCAGAGGTGAGATTCAGCAGGGTCTGACCAGTTCTGGAGAACCAGTACCAGAAATTTTGAGTCATTCAGAGAATCGGCCAATCCCACCTCTGACTGGCCTCACCCCCTTCGCCTCCCATTGAGTCCCAGCTGATCGGCTGGGTCTCCTTTGATTGCCCAGCACAGGAGAACGGAGCTGGAAAGCAGATTAGTGGGGTGGGGAGGGAATGGGGATTTTGCAGTATATCCTTCCCCTGCCACACCCACAAAGCCATACCCACAGAACAGGTAGTATTTTTTTTTGAATCCCAACACTGGACCAGTTAGAAGAGAAGAGAAGAGAAGAGAAGAGAAGAGAAGAGAAGAGAAGAGAAGAGAAAACAGAACAGAATTCTTTATTGGCCAAGTGTGATTGGACACACAAGGAATAGTAATACAGCAGTGGTGGGATTCAAAAATTTTTACTACCTGTTTGTTGGGTGTTGCTTTGTGAGTGTGGCAGGGGAAGGATACTGTAAAATCTCCAGTCAGAAGTAGTATTAGCTGGTTCCCTGAACTACTCAAAATTTCCGCTACCTGTTCTCCAGAAATGGTCAACTGCTGAATAACATCTCTGTAATACAGTCTTAAATATTATGTCTAAATAAGTTGACAGTTGTGAGTATTAATTGTTTAGTAGAGTGATGGCATTCAAGGAAAAATTATTCTTGCATCTTGTTCTGATAGGCAGAGCCCTATAGCATTGTTTTGAGGGTAGAAGTTGAAACAGTCTCTGTCCAGAATGTGAGGGGTGTGTAGATATTTTCACAGACCATCATTTTGACTCGTGCAGTGTACAGGTCCTCCATGGAAGGCAGGTTGGTAGTAATAGTTTTTTATGCAGTTCTAATGATCCACTGAAGTCTGGGTCTGTCTTGTTTGATTGCAGAACCAAACCAGACAGTTATAGAGGTGCAGATGACAGACTCAACAATTCCTCTGTAAAACTGGATCAGTAGATTCTTGGGCAGTTAAGGACTACTCGTTGAGTATGGTTTGTCAGTCAGTTACAAACCTATTTGGTGATGTTGTTGTCTATGCCACATTTTTCTAGCTTACCAAGACATAGATTGTGGTCTGCTTTGTCAAATGCCTTACTGAAATCTAAGTATACTATGTCCACAGCATTTAGCTGGTCTTCTAATTTAGTGACTTTATCAAAGAATGAAATAAGATTGGTTTGTTTGGTTTAACAAACCTGTGCTGGCTACTAGTTATAACTTTATTTGCTTCTAGTTGTTCACCAATCTGTTTTTTGATTATTTTTTCCAGGATCTTTTCCAAGATCTTGTTAGACTGATTGGTCTGTAATTTCCTGGGTCTGTTCTTTCCCCGCCTTTCTTGAAGATGGGAACCTCATCAGTCCTTTTCCAATCAATTTCCATTTCCATTTCAATTCTTTTACTCTCTTGATGATATTGTATACTTTTGTTTGTTCTCTAATCCATGTGCAGGTCTTTCGATCTTGTCTTGTGATGCCGAGCATGTACCCTTCCATGGCTCTTTGAACCAGTTGTAGCTTTTGTATCGATTGTGACATTCGTGTCCATGTTTTGCCGGCATATGTTAAAACTGGTAGCACACAACAATGGGTGGAAATTACCAAGAAGCGAACTGGTTCAGGGTTCAACTAACTCTGCCCACCCAGTCAGTAGATCCATTTGAATCCCTCGTCCAACTCCAAGTAGGGAACTGCTGCCCGCTCAACACCCTCCTCAATGCTGGTGAGCCCCAGGTCTCAGCCAGCCACATGGCTGACACCTGCTAGTGAAGAAGGGGTGGGTGGCAAGAGGAAACACATAGGGAAATGTGGAGTATTTCTGGAAGGTCAATGTAAAGTTTTGCATGATCAGTGTGCTTATAGACAGCCAGAAAATGCATGAGATTTGACCCAGTTCAGTGACGATGAATTGTGGTTAAAAGACCAACATGTTTTCCTTCAAAAATCACAGAACCTGTAGAGTTGGAAGAGGCCTGGCACACCCCATTCTGTGTGGATACTGTAACCCTATCCAGCCATCCAGCCCCAACGTGGAAAATCTCCACCCTCCTTGGTCTGCCATCCCACGTCTCCTCCAGCGCCTGCTGACCCAGCAGAATCATGCAAGACCTTGGCCTTGGTCCTGCTAGCTCACTTGTTCCTTGTACCCAAAGACTCTGAAGATCTGTGCCGGCTGCTGCTGTATCTCGTTTCAGATTTCTCTTTGGTAAGCTGAACACAGACAGCTCCTTCAGTCGTTCCTCACCACTTCCTCCCTGAAAGCAGCGCCCTGCGGTTCTCCCTATTCCTTTTAATGCAGGGAACCGTGAAGTGTGCCCAGAACACTAAGAAAAGGTGAGCTGTGTAGCAGAGGAGTTCCTTCTGAAGGGTTGTGCCCGCACCTTCCTCAGTGCTGGTGCCCCTCCCCTTCTGAGGGAAGCCAGAGAATGACTTTCTCCCTCTGCCACAGGATTAGGACCGATCTTTGAGTCAGCTCTTCCCTCTTGCTTCAAGGTTTCCTCTTCAGTTTTCTGTAATCTCGCCGGCCTCGTCTCATTCTATAGGGGTTGGGTTTTTCTGACTTGCTTCCAACGGCCTTTCCTCCCTTCTTGCTTCTATTTAGTAAAATCTGCTTTCCTGAAGTCCGAAGTGCACAACTACCTTAATTGTTCCTCCCTTTTCTAACTTGAGTTCCAAGCACGAGGCCACGTCTTGAAAATGACCCCACAAGTTATCCAGTTCAACACGCTCCTCAGTGGGTGTTGGAACTGGGGCGACTGGCCAAGTCCATTTGAGGTGGGGGAGGCATGGTCAGGCTTGGTCCTCTGAGATCAGGAAGTGGACCAGCTGATCTGTATTGTGAGCCTGGCCATCTGTGCAGTGGATTGCTGTCCTGTGATCAGGACCCAAGTTAGGGTGCAATGGGTCTTTCTTGAGCAAGGGGCTTCTGCCCTCCATCTTGAGAAACACACAATCCCCTTCACCAGCCATTGGTTGGCCCAGCCAGTTTGATAGTTCCCTTCCAGTACCCCATTTCCCCTTGGGTTGTGGAGGAGGAGGTGGCCTTGTAACTACAGAGACTCCTGGATGTAACACATTGTCTAAGCACTTATCAGTCAAGATTCAGGCCTGGATACTGTCCAAATACCCTCGGGCTAAGCTGGGCTGAAGAAGGGTCATCCTGCTTGACCTCACTGCATTTGTCAGAAACTTTTACTGTTCTGGCTCTTCAGGTCCTTCTGCTCCAGTACGAAACTACCACCTACAGTAGACAGAGGAGAGAAGACTGGCTGAGGGTTCCACAGGCCTCATCTAGGGTGGCCCTTGTCCTCCCCTGTGCAGACTGTCACCCCCTCCCCCTCCCCCACTGGCTATTCAGTCAGGCCTGGAGGGAGGTGGTTGTTGGGAGGCTCATTTATTATAGGATTGTTTTTGTCTTCTTCTCCTATTGTTTCTTCTTTTCTTCTAAGCTGCTACAGCCAGTCTGGGATGGTACTTTAACTTTCTGTTCTGCCTTTGGGAGACCCGGAATAAGCCCACTGCTTTTCTGTGTGACCCCCTTCAGAGAGCTGATGAGGAGAGCTCTCCTGCCTCTAAGCCCCACCAAATAAATAAACCCAGAGTCTGAGGGAAGGCAAGCCAGACTTGGTCAGGGGACTGCTGGACAGAGATTACGCCTGGCTCTCCCCACACTCAAATGGCCCTAAGCCTTGACTGGCTGCCTCGAGGGTGTCTCCTGCCTGTCTTTGTGCCCTTAGTTCTCTGGACACAACCTGGCAAGGAAGAAAGTTCCAGATTAGAAGCAGGTTCCCTTTGCACAAACAGCCCTCATCCCTGCCCAGTCAGTTTGTGCAGAACAATCAGCTGAGCCATCCACACAACGCAGCTCCCCAGGCTGTGCTTCCCCTATGGAGGAAAATGTCTAAGAGGATCCAGGTGTGTGTGTGTGTGTATGCGATGGAACAAGCCCAGGGTGGGATACGACAGGGTTAACTACCGGTTAGGTAATTTACGAGGTTCGGTGATTTATGATGTGGTTCCCTGCACACTGCGCTCTCATGCCTGTAAATCGTCATCAGCCTGCTGCCTGGACAGCTGAGCACCGCTGCATGCTGAGAAGCAGCCTTTCAAAAAAACCCCTTTGGCTCCTTTTTTAACTGCAGCTGTGCCTCGTACGGCAGCTGAAGTTGAAAAGTCAGGAAATAAAGGTCAGGTAAGAGCCCGGGTGGGCGGGTGGGCAAAAACATCAGCAGACATACAACCGGTTGGTTCTATGTCTACTGCTCTTCAGAGCTACTGGTTCTACAGAGGTGGACAGAACCGGTAGAAACCCACCCCTGAACAAGCCCATAGACATTCTGTGCGTCCTTGTAAGAGCTTCCCAAGACTCACTTAGGCAAGAGTTCCTGGATATCAATGTCAATTTCTGTAGCCAGATCAAAACACTGAAGCAAGGTAGAAGGTAGTTGAGATAATAATAATAACAATCATATCACCATCATCATCATCCACAAAGTGACGTCGACAGGCTGTACCTGCCAAGAAGAATAGGGGGCAGAGGGCTATTGCAAGTCCATCAAGCTATAGAAGAAGAAATATGAAGTTTGATTGACTATGTCAACCAAAGTACAGAAAAATTGCTGCAGGCTGTGAAAATGGAGAACATTAAAAAATGCAAAGGAAAAGAATATAAGGAAAAACAGCTAGATGACAGATTAAACGGATGGAAAACCAAAGTTTTGCATGGACAGCACTTGAAAAACATTGAAGGAAAATGCGATAACAACTTGACATGGGCATGGCTTAAGATGGGAACCATCAAGAAAGAAACGTTAATACCTGCTGCTCAAGAACAAGCACTACAAACTAATGCCAGGACAGGAAAGATACAAACATCCACTGACAATCCAAACTGACAATTTTCAATGACAAAGTTGAAACTGTTTCATATTTAATATGTGAGTGCAGCAAAATCACACAAACTGATTACAAAGCTAAACATGACCGAGTTGCTAAATTAATCCACTGGCCATTATGTAAAAAATGCGACTTACCTGTATCCAAAAAGTCATGGGAACATAAAGTGAAAAAAGCTGTCAAAAATGAAAAGGTCTTGTGGGACTTTCGAATACAGACGGATCATCACAGAACACAACACCACCAGATATCACAGTTGTCTAAAACCGAAATGTACTATTTATTGATATCGCTGTACCAGGACACACCAGTTGAAAAAAAGAACTAGAAAAAATCATGAAATCTTGCGACCTGGCCATTGAAACTACGCAATTATGGATGAAACATGTGACAGTGATATCCATTGTCATCAGGGCACTTGGCCCATGTCCAAGAATTTTACAAAATACATAAAGAAATCACAGGTTCCTGCAATAACACCAGCAGAACTTCAAAAAAAAAAAAAGCCTGCACTACTCGGAACATACATTTTAAGAAGATTCTTGGTCGATACCTAGGATGCTGGCAGCAATGCGTATCAACCATCAGCACAAGTCAATAATGTTTGTGATACATTTTTAAATGTTCAGCTGACTGAGTTTCATGTTTAATGAATAAAAGTATGATAATAATAATTGTAAGAGCACAACTGTTTGACCTTGATGAGTATAAATCATCAGGACCTGATGGATTACATCCCAGAGTTCTAAAGGAGCTGGCAAATGTCATCTCAGAACCACCGGACCACATCTTTCAAAAACCCTGAAACACTGGGGAACCACCAGAGGACTGGAAAAGAGCTGATGTGGTTTCCATCTTCAAAAAAAAAGTGGGGGGCGGGGAAGCAGACCCAGGAAACTACAGACCAATCAGTCTAACATCAATACCTGGGAAGATCCTGGAAAAAATAATCAAAAAACAGATCGGTGAACAACTAGAAGCAAATAAAGTTATAACTAGTAGCCAGCACAGGTTTGCTAAAAACTGCCAAACCAATCTTATTTCATTCTTTGATAAAGTCACTAAATTAGAAGACCAGCTAAATGCTGTGGACATAGTATACTTAGACTTCAGTAAGATTTCATTTGACAAAGCAGACCACAATCTCTGTCTCGGTAAGCTAGAAAAATGTGGCATAGAGAACATCACCACCAGATGGGTTTGTAAGTGACTGACAAACTGTACTCAAGGAATAGTCCTTAACGGTACCGTAGCTCCATGGAGGGAAGTAAGCAATGAGGTGCTACAGGGTTCCGTCTTAGGCCCAGGACTCTTCAATAACTTGAAACAACCGGGAGTTGAGAAAAACTTCCAAACCGTGAGGACAATTAGCCAGTGGAACAACTTGCCTTCAGAAATGGTGGGTGGAAGTTTTTAAGAAGAGCCTAGACAGTCACTGGACTGAGATGGTACAGGGTCTCCTGCTTGAGCAGAGTGATGGACTAGAAGACCTCCAAGGTCCCTTCCATCTCTGATTGATTTTTATTGTCAGGAGCTGTGTGCCTCCTTTGAAGGGGTTGCCTGAGGAGCTTTCCCCTGATGTAAAGTACTGGCATCCTCCAGTGGTGGGATTCAGAATTTTTTTACTACTGGCTCTGTGGGCGTGGCTTGGTGGGCGTGGCTTGGTGGGCGTGGCAGGAGAAGGATACCACAAAATCCCCCTTCCTTCCCCACCCCACTAACCTGCTTTCCAGCTCCGTTCTCCTGGGCAGGGCAACCAAAGGAGAGCCAGCCGATCAGCTGGGACTCGATGGGAGACAGAGCATAGATGGGGTTGGCGGGGCCAGTCAGAGGGGGGACTGGCCGGTTCTCCAGACAACTCAAATTTTCTGCAACCGGTTCTCCAGAATTGGTCAGAACCTGCCGAATGCCACCTCTGGCATCCTCCCATCTTATGAACTAGATCATATGGACTGATGGCGCAGAGGGACCCCCAGGGGAAAAGGATGGCTCTGATGCTCTTGCCTCCAGGACAGAGATTTCACTCCCCTCAGGGGTCCCACTGGATGACATCAGCTTGCCTCCCTCCCAGTCTGAAGAAGAGGAAAGGCAACAGAGGAAAGAACTTGGTGGTGCCTGGATGGGCCTGACTGTCTCTGGCCTCCTGAGTCCTCAGGAAAGGCGGCATTCCTGGCAGAGCTTCGGGTGACCAGGATTAGGCCACAATGACCCCATGGCCAGATTTTGCAGCCCAAGCTATGGCAAGAGGGAGTTTCCCTCCACAGGAGGAGTCCCTTCCCTACTGCTTCCCACCCTTCTACCCGCATTCATCCCATGAAAAGGAGGAAAGCACCGTGAGTGGACTAGCCAAAGGTGGCCCTCGGAGCCTCATAGGGGAAGCAGCCTTCCATAGGAGGTTCTGCAGGAGCCCTTCCGTGTCCTTCTCAAGCCAGGCTCCTGGGAAAGGCAGCCCTGCCTGTTTCTGGCCATCCTTTGTGGCACCCAACGCCTCCTTTGCTGCTGGGCGTCTCCTCAAGAGCCTTCTCGGGATGCTGGGCTGGGCTTATTCCTGCCTCCCATTCCCCAAATCCCAAGAAGAACCGTGCTTGGCCCGTAAGAGGCTCTGCTCCCCAGTCCCAGCTGGGCTCCGAGTCCCTGGTGGCATTTTCCCTTGGTTGCAGAGCTCCTGATCAGCTGGTGCTTCCCTAAGACCCAGAGTCTTCAAGCATGAAATTATATGACCCTGCCTTGACCTCCGATTTTCTACAGTTAATATCTTTCCCAGAATACAAATAGCCGCAGCTCAAGGCTGTCTTCCTTTTCTGCTCCTCTTCTCAGGTGCTGGAAAATTTCCCATGTCCTGAGCTGTGCCTTCCTGCTTGTCCTACCTGTGTGTCTCACCTACCTGGTTTCATCCATGGGGCTGATCCTGGGACCACCCGAAATACATGTTAGATCCTGGATGGACCTCAAGCTTCCCTTTCTGTCGATCTGGTCTCACCTGTTCCCAGTCAGCCAGCAGCACCAAAATTGGGGTGACTTTGTTCAATAGCTAGTTCTGATCCCTGAAAGGGTTTGGGGTGATTAAGTTCTACAACCAGAACTCTATGCCAGAGGCCCCCAAGGTTCTCAGTTCATGGCAGCAGTAGAATCTGAGTAATTTTTTACAAGGTTCCTGGGCCCAAACCATGAAGCAGCCGGAGGTAGTTTGCTATCTTGCAGTACCCCTGGGTCCCACAGCACACAATTTGGAAACCACTGGGCTATGCTACAACCGGTATCTCTCCAGGTGTAGCACTGGCTTCTATCACACTGCTGGCTCATTCCACACCCCTTTCTCACCTCTTCCTTGCCAAGCCAGGTAAGTTTCTCTCACCTGTTCCTTTAGACCATACTGCAAGGCTTTTTTTCCGGCCATACAAATGGGCAGCACAAAACGTGGAAGCCACCTGTGCCATCCTCATGGAAAGACTTCCTGCTCCTGACCCCACTCAGGGGCAAAAGAAGGAAGGAAGGAAGGAAGGAAGGAAGGAAGGAAGGAAGGAAGGGAGGGAGGGAGGGAGGGAGGGAGGGAGGGAGGGAGGGAGGGAGGGGTAATCCAGTTCCCAGCTTTCTTGGGCACCACCATTCTGACGATGGCTGGGATGCAGCCTTCATGGCTTTGGCTACAGAGGAAAAAATCTCCAGGTCTCCCTTGGATTTGTTTTCCTTCAAGGAAATTTATGATGAACCAGGTAGTCAGTGCTGCAAGCAGCTCCTTAAAACTCAGACATTTTTTTAACAGCTGTGCCAACTTTAGAGCCCCCTGAAAACCATCCGTCTGGACCGAGGAGTGGCAGGCTTTGCACTGCCGGACTGAATGAGGGAGGGAGCACTGCTGCCCACCTTCTCACCTGGAGCACCCCTCCTGATGGGCTCCAGACTCCTATCACACATCCACTCCCCAGGAAAACACCTGCATGCCAAGAGAACCACACCTGGGACTGGAACATGCAACTGAGCAATGCAAAAGCTGTTTTAGTTGAAACTAACGTTCACAAGCGGTTTCAGAGAAGAATTTTGGTTCCTGAACTCAGCACTTGAGGCTCAAAGTGGCTGCTTCAGGCATTGGCTCAGTAGCCCTGGACAGCTCTCATGGGGTGGTTGTTGGGGGAGTGGGGGAATTGGGATGAGAAAGCACTATGTACTTGGATCTGCTAGAGAAAAGGCATCTAACAAACAACCACAAACATGGTTGTAAATTCAGCTGTCAGAAATATTACGGCTTTACACTTCAGGGCAGGATTCTACTGGTTCGGACTGGTTCTATTCCCCTCCCCGCCCAGTCAGTCCTTATCACACATGCGCAACATTGCACGCATGCCCAACATCACTGACTGTGTTCTCCCCCCGCCCCCCCCCCAGTCTCTTCTTAAGGTATTTCTTTCCCCCCCCCCCGCCCTCCTGACGATCAGCTGTTCTGATGATCAGCCGTGCCGGGATCCCCCTTGCTGTCTTCCTGCTTCTCCCAGGAGGCTTCCCTGAGGCCCAGGAGGCAAAGAGGGACATGGGGGGGTGTTCCCCCCTGCTCCATTTTTTGCCTCCTGGGTCACCCCTGCTTTAGGGGTTAACTGATGGTCAGACCAGCCTTTCGAATGTTGATCATCATCATCCCAGACAAGAGCTAGCAACACTTCAACATGACTGTGTGCTGCCCAGAAACATCCTCCACTGCTCCTGCCACCACCAGGCAGAGGGGAGGCATCTCTTCTCAGGCTCCGGTGCATCTGCCAACCAGCCTGATCTCTTCTCGCCCTGCCCTCTTCCCATCAAGAGACCCAGAAGCCTTGGCCAGGCCAGCTCTGCCCCAGCCCCATGGCGGACTCCTTTTTGCAGAGAGCTTGGAGGCTGGCTGGCCCCTGGGCAAACAGGGACAGCACCCTTCCCCCTGTTCCTGGGAGGGAGTTTGGCCTGGGAGGGGCAGCCAGGGAGGCCTCTCTGGCTGGGATCCTGAGCCTGGCGCTTCCAGCACGGAGCAGCAGAGGCAGGTTGGAGATGGAGTGATCAGAGCGATAAGTCTTCTTATATGCAGAGATTGAGTGCAGCAACACTTGGGGGTGTGGGAAGAATTTATATTGTTTGTAAGCCACTCAGATTTGCCAGTCAAACCACGAGATGGGTGACGAATAAATGTACTAACAATGCTAATTTTCAGTACTTTCCTTTAAATGAAGAAGGCAGATAATCTTGCTTCCGTCCTTCCTTACTTTGTGTCACTATCATGAGTTGACTGGCAAGGATGAATGTTCATCCTCCAATTGACAAGACTTTTGAAAAATACATTCTTTCCAGCCTTTTCTCAGGAGGATTGGTCACCTACAAGGCTACCCTGGATTAATTTCCTTCCTTCCTTCCTTCCTTCCTTCCTTCCTTCCTTCCTTCCTTCCTTCCTTCCTTCCTTCCTTCCTTCCTTCCTTCCTTCCTTCCTTGCTTTGGTGCAACCGCCACCCTTCTCCCACTCCTGCTGGAGATCCAGGGGGACTAGCAGCTGCTTGGTGTTGAGGCTGGCATGGGGCTGGCAGGGTGGGAGGGAAGCAACCTTGTGAGATTGGAACTGGTGCAAGTCCAGGGGTTTTGGATCACCTCTCAGCTGTTCTGGCCCAGACTTGGCTTTGAGCAGCTTCCTCCTTTTCTGAGCGGAGGAGTGGAAAAGCTCTGTCTTTTCATTGGATTTCTAAGAAATATTGCCAAAGACGGAGGTGAGTGATATATGAACTGGCCTCCATCTGCCATTGTATTCGCCTCTCTTTCCTCTTTATTATATCATGTTCAGAAGGAAGAGGAGGATTTATGGCTCCCAGCCTCTGAGTTATTGGGACTTCCTGGGCTCCCAGGGCCACGGCTCCAATACACGGCTTCCCACCTGATGCAGTTGCACCATTTTCCAGGCACTCCCAGACTGGCTAATTGGCTGGTCTGGCCCTTTTGGGCACGGAGGAGGCCAGAGGTGAAGTGAAATGCAAGACCTTGCTTGCGGTAATCCCGGCTGGTCCCCTTCTGCAGATGGAATTGCCACTAGGAAAAGGGCACCTTTTGCCTTTTAACTTCACTTAGAGTTGTTCTTCTGGTTGCTAAGTACTCTTGGATAGGTGCTGCTTCTTTTCTTCTGCCCGGAGCCCCCAGGAGCTAGGTGGCATCAAAATTGGACTAAATAAAATGTATCAACCCCGGAGGAACCAAAAAGCAGCCCTCTTGGATTTGGACTGGGCTCCAGCAAGAAGAAGTTACAAGAGGACTTGAGCCAAGCAGAGGAAAGGAGAAAACTGCTTGTGAGATTTTGCAGCTCTACAGTACAAAAGTTGTGAGGGTGCTTGGAGTTTTAATGGGGTCCTATCTGGCTGTTGAGTAACTCAGGGAGGCTGAAGAAGCAAACGCTTTGGAGGACTGGAGAGGTAAGTACTAGGGCCGAAAGGAGCCGCCCTGACTCTTTGGTTCTGAAAAGCAGGAGCCCCCTTCTCTGCTCCGAACTAGAAGGGCGAGGGCATTAGAGCCCCTTGTAGATGGAAGAACAGAAGGGTAGGAATTAGGGGGAAAGCTGCCGGCCCCAAGAGCAGGGGGTTTCCCTTCGGAGCAGTTTCTCAAACTCAGAATTGGCCACCATGGGAAAAACTGGGAAATGTCTAACAATCCCACATTCTTTCAGGCCCCATTTGCCCAACGCTTCTTCTTTCCTTAGCACACCAGCCCTTATATGAGCCCCTTATTTATGGGTCTTCATTTCAACCCAGAACAGGATTCAGTTCAAAGACATCCTAATCTAGCCTTTCAAACCTTGACTAACCCTCTTGTACCATCGGTTTGTCCTCCAACCAAATTTATTTTAACATCATTTGCACAGCCAGTTTGTAACAGCAGAATGTGACTCTTGCTTTTAAAGTCACTTTCCACACCTGCTGTGAATTCTCCAAGGGACAGCTGGCCATACAGTGGCCTCAAAGGGAGAAACTTGGTTTCTGGGAAGATGGCTTGTTTTAGCTAAAGGACAGACTGCTGGTTTACACATGCATTATCATTCTATGAAAAATAATCAAGGTGCAGAAGGCATATATGAATACAATAGAAACCAGATCAGATGACTCATCTCAATGCAACATAGCAATTAAAAAGGATTATTTCTTCTAAAGGATTAAAAGGAAAGAGGAAATCCACGGCATATTAAAAATACCAGTTCTGCTCAGAAATCCAACTGGCAATGCTGTAATCAGATTTAAACTAAGTGGAAGAAGAAATAAAAGCAATATTGTCATTGGTTCCTCAACCAACCAAAAGAAGATGTTGGTGATCTCTTGCAAAAGCAAATATATTTTGATTTTGGCAAGCCATGAGAAAATACTTTGTGGCTTTCTGATTAGCAAGTTAATTAAGTCTGGGCTGGACTGCAAAGCAATTAAGTGGATATATAACTGGGACAGAAATCTTATTCAAATAATTTTCATCTGTGATTTCTCATCCATCTCAGGTGAGGTATGAAGAGGGCTGCCTCAAGAAACAATCCCAGGTTCTTTTCACTCTTTTTATTTATGACTGGGATGGAGGGAACATTCGATGGGATCGTTATTAGTCCAGAAAGCAGAAATAACATTCCAAATTACCTTGATACCTTAGATTCATTCAATAATTTCTAAGGCTGCTCAACTTAAAAACAACTCTGGGCAGCATACAATATTAAAAAAAAAAACAATAAAAGTGATAAGAAATACAAAATGAATCCTCATAATTCCTGCTATGATAGCAATGGTCAAGCCACCCTGGATACCAAAAAACAAAAACAAAAAACCACGTGCGTCAACCAGATGACACAACAATCCTTTAATATCATGAGCCAACTTTATGCTTCTTCTACTGGTGCAGAAGAGAAGGATGCTGACCAGTTATGGTCAAGTTCCATCTGAAATTGACAGAACAAGCAAGGAAGGTGCATTGCATGGGTTGGGGAACTGCAAGGCCAAAGTTGGAAATGCAAAGAGCTAAAATATAGTTGGATTGCATAGCTTAGGGAATCGAAATGGCTTCAATTTTTGCCAGTCACACTGTTTCCCAACAACTAAAACAATGCCTATATGCATGGGTACCATCAGATGGAATACACAGAAATCAGATTGACAGAGTTCCGTTATAATAGCCAAAACGTCCCTTAGTGCCGAACAAATGAGAAAATGCACAAGTTCCAAACCAGGCAAAATGCAAGAAGAAAATCAATTGATTTCCACAACATGATGTCAAGTAAATGCTCACCATTTTCAAAGCTATCAGAAATCCTGTTGGGGTCTTGAACCACAATGACAGAGAACCAGAAGGACTTTGGAATGAAATCAAATAAGTTGTTAAGGATGAATGTGAAAAGAGACCTTGACAAAGACCAAGAAACAGAAGAAGAAAGCAAACTGGATGCCAGAAAAGATGGTAAAAATTGCCAACAAAAGAAGAGAAACCAAAGCCAAGAAAGACAAAGATCTTGGGAACTTAATAATGAATTTAAGAGAGGTGTTAAAAGAGGCAGGAAGCAGGATTGCAGAGACATCCATAAAGATGGACATGAAATAGCAAGCAAAATTTTCTGTAAAAACTTTCTACCCAAAAGAGATCAGTAATGGGCTTTACAGATTATAGAAAGGCTTTTGACTTTGTTGACCGTGTCAATCTGGGGGACGTCTTTAGGATTAGGGTTAGTGAATCCCAGAGCATTGCCCTGTCCTCACAAAAATCCTACTGGCAGGATATGAAGCTACAGCCTGTCAGTCCTTTGAGTCAGGTCAGGTGAGAAACAGACACTGCAAGGAACACCCAGCAATTAGGGGTTATTGTTTATGTACCCCCAGTATTTGAACAGAAAGGGACATGTTTGGGAGGATGTATCTTGAATTTTTCCCCTCAAGCTTTCCACTTCTCCAGGACTCCATCTTTCTTGTGTCTTTGATAAGTCCAGAAGGAACATGACAAAACAGGTCAGCAAAGGAAGGAGACAAACCTCTCTACTTATTGATTCGATCGGAGGCTGGATTGGGAAATGAGTCTGACTGGAGATTAAACAGGATGGGCCAATGCTATGGGAGGGAACAGCCCTGCAAGAAGCTTATTCTTAGGCCAGATAAAGGTGAGGATAACCAGGGCTTTGAATTCCACCTAAAAGTCTACATGTGGCCAGGACAACTCCTGAATCAGGGGTGCTATATGGGCATATTTATTTTATTTTATTTATTGTATTTGTCAAAAGCTTACAATATAACAGAAACAAGAATAAAAAGTTTAAATACAAGAAATAGGAACTAATAATTGGGGATAAAAGGACAGGGATGGTAGGCACGATTGTGTGCTTATGCATGCCCCTTTACAGACTTCTTAGAATGGGGTGAGGTCAATAGAGGTTAGTTTGAGGGTAAAGGAGTGGGGGGTTTGAGCAGGTGACAACAGAGTCAGGTAGTGAGTTCCAGACATTGACTGCTCTGTTGCTGAAATCGTACTGCCTGCAATCGAGTTTGGAGTGGTTTACATTGAGTTTATATCTGTTGTTGTTAAAGCTGAAATATTCATTAACTGGTAAGATGTTGTAACATATGATTTTATGTACTATGCTTAAATCTGATCTTAGTCGGCGTAGTTCAAGATTGTCTAAGCCAAGAATCTCAACTCTGGTGCTGTAGGGTATTCTGTTGTGAACAGAGGAACGTAGTACTCTTCTGGTAAAATACTTCTGGACTCACTCAACTGTATTTATGTCTGATATATAGTGCGGATTCCAGACAGCAGAGCTGAATTTAAGTATTGGTCTAGCAAAGGTTTTGAATGCCCTAGTTAGCAAAACAGTATTACCAGAAGAGAAGCATGTCATACTAACTAAGGTATGTCATAATTGTCCAGGCAGCTGCATTGTGATCTAGCTGCAGCTTCTGGATAGTCTTCAAGGTGAGCTCCCTGTACAGTACATTGCAGTAGTCCATGTGCAAAATGACCAAAGCATGAATTAAAGTTTGAAGGGCCTCCTGGTTCAGAGAAGGATGCAGCAAAGGTCCTCCTGCCATAGCTGAAGCCTGCAGGAGAGTTCATTGGCAGCAGCATCGCTTAAGCTCTAGGGGTGGGGATACACAGCTGGGTATCATCATATTGCTGATATGAAGTCCTGGGCCAACATATGACCTCACCCAGCAGTTTCATATTAAAGAGCAAGAACAGAATTTTGTACCTCAAAGCACCCCAGCCCATATGAGGAGTGCCAGGTCCAACCCCTCCCCTTTATTGACACTGGCTAGAGAGAAAGAAAAACAGCCTCTGGAGCCGAGTCCACCCAACTCATCCTCCCAAACAGGCCAGAACTCTTGTTGATGGCACTGAAGGCTGATGGGAGAGTCAAAAGAACCAGCTAATAATAGAAAAAGGAAATTGAAAATATCTTCAATTAGAAAACAAAAATCAAATGCATAAAATGTGGGATATCTAACTTGGTAATAGTACCTGCAAAAGAGTTATTGGGATAATAATTGATCATAAAACAAATATGGGCCAGCAGTGTGGTGTGACTGCAAAAAAAGGTGTTCTGTGCTGGTCACCCCCCTTTAAGAGCAATGAGGGTTTGGTCTGTGAAGAAAAGTCAAAGGACCTGGTGAAATTTACCCTTGAGAAACCAAGGCGGGGCGGTGGTGGCAGCCCTCTCTCAGTGAACTCCACAAGAGGGGGGGTGGGAAAGCATTTCATACTGGAAGTCAGAAATGCCACCTGTGCATCTCCTAAGCACATTTTCTCTTTTGTGAGTTTTCTGCAGATTTTTTCAGGAGATGTTCACTGAGGGAGTGTCCAGTTCAGCTGGAGGGAGGTCAGAGGAAGCAGAGAGAGGAGGAAGACGGTGGAAGAGCCAGAGAGGAGGAGGAGGAGGAAGCAAGGGCTGAGGGATGACTGCTGCCTATTTCCCACAGGAGCCCACACAACCATCGAGCTGCAGAATCCACATACACATCCGCCCCTGTATTAACATCTAGTAACCTCATCTTGGAACTCTCTAACTTTTGTAATTTTATAAAGTTTTATATTTTGTAAAAAATAATAATAATAACTTTAAATTATTTTGGTTGAATGCTTAATTTTATTGATTAAACTGTCCACTGTCCAGAGCCCCTCCCCGAGCGGTTAAGAAGCGTGAAATAGAAATAAATAAAATAATTCAACGCCACACTTCTCTCTTTCCACTGCAGCTAAGCAGGGTCTTCTTTTGCCTGGTGGGGACAAGCGAGCAGCTCCTGCCGGATGCGTGGCCACCCTCGCCCTGCTCACTCCCCACCCCTGCTGCCTCTGCAAGGCCCATCCAGTCCTCGCGGCAAAGAAACGGCGGTTCCCGAGCCTGTCAGGATTCATACGAATAAGCGGGGGGGGGGGGGTCGCTCATGCTGAGCTATTGCGAGAGCGTCACTGAAGTGGCACGCGAAACAAAGCCTGGATGCCGGGATGTTTGCACACGAGGCCGGGAAGCTCCTGTGGAGCCCATGATTTGTTTTGCAACAAGTGGGACCAAGAGCGGAGTCCACGCCCGGCTGCCTTCCCGGCTCAGCAGGCCAAAGGGGAGCAGGGGTGGGTGGGGGGAGCGATGCTAAAACTGATCAAGGGGCTGCTGGACCGCCTCCTTCTCTTCCCTCGGGCTGCCTGGCAGAATCTATCAGCAGCTCCTGGTCACACGTGAGCAACTCGGGCTCAGGGGTGGGATTCAGATTTGTTAACAACCGGTTCTGTGGGTAGGTGGGCGTGGCCACGTGACTGGGCAGGCGTGGCTTCTTCCCTTTTTTTTTGCAGAGCCTGCCCCCAATTTGTTTTGCCTCCTGGGCCTCAGGCAAGACTCCTGGGGGTGCTTTTGCTCCCAGAAGGCTTCCCAGGGGCCCAGGAAAGCAAAAAACGGGACACGGGGGGGGGGGGGCAGCACCCCCACCCACCCCCATCCCCCACACGCCCCTTTTTGCCTCCTGGGTGAAGCTGTAAGACAGCGAGGGGGATCCCGGCCCAGCGGATCATCAGGAGTGGGGGAAGAAATACCTTCAGGCATGACTGGGCAGGGGAGAACGCAGTCGGCGAGGTCAGGCATGCACACAATCTTGCGCATGCACGATAAGAACTGACTGGCGGGGAAGGGAGGAGAGGCGTGCCCAGAGAAGGGCAGGGCCAGCCAGGGGCACGATTTGATGGTTCTCAGAATTGCGCAGAATCGTAGCAACCGGTTCTATGGAACTGGACTGAACCGGTAGAATCCCACCCCTGCTCAGGCTTCAATAAAGAAGCCAGGAGACGTTTCCAGTCAAAGGGTTTATTGCTTTTCCATTTTGTTTTCTTTGATTTCCCTCAGACAGAGCGGGCAGCATCCATCACCTCGATGGCTAAGCCAACAGGGCAGCTGTCTGTATCCAAGGGGAGGGAGGGGGAGGCCCAGCCATAGCTGACCACACTGGCAGGCCCACTCAGCTGCCCACTCAGGCCCTGGCTGGCTCCCATCGAACTGGCCGCCAGCAGTATTTGAAGTTCTTTTCTGGGTCTCTTGTGCTGCCCTGCCCTGGCTCTTCCCAGCCTGGCTTGCGGTGTCCCTTCTTTGGAGCGAAGGCCAAAGCATTCCCACCCAGCAGCGCCGCTCTTGCGATGGCGTCCCCACTCCTCTCCCCTCCTGGCCGCAAGGCCAGATGGCGCCAGGGCCCAAAGAGAGGCTGGCCCAGATATGGCCCATCCCAAGAAGAAGCGTGGGGGGTGGGGGAGGGACCAGGGCGGGGCAGCCACACTGTGTCGCCATCTTTTCCCTGAAGAAAAGGGACCCTGAATGTCCTTTACGCCCCGGACAGCAGCTCGAAGATCACTTTCTCAAATCCAGAAAGATACACTGACTTATAAGAAATCCCCGACAGAAATGATCTTTCTTTTTTTCCTTTTGTCTGCTGCAGTGGTCCTCTCACGAACTGCACTAAGGGACGAGAGGAAGACAGATAGAGCCAGATCCCGTCCTTAATCCCTTCCTGAAATAGATGGCCGATGTCTCTCCCGCACTCTAGTCAAACCGTTCACAGTTTCCTGGTTCCTTGTAGCAGTTCTCCCCTTGTTGCTCTTCATCAATCAGCCCCCAGTTCCTCTGTGGGAGCAGCGGAGCATTTTGCCCAGGAAGGAAGAGCCAGCGGGAATCACTTTCCTGTCTCGCAACGGCACCGGAGGGTCTCTTGCAGGTCCCTCCCTGTGGGACTGACAGCCCAGCCTCCCCACCGCTCCCATCTCCACACAGCTGGGCTTCCGCCACTTTCCATTTCAGGGGCCGCATTGCAGCCAGGCCAAGTTGCCTGCAGCTCGGTATCTCCTTCCTGGAGTCCCCCTCCACCCAGGGCCAGAAAAGTCCACTGGGCAGCCCAGCCCAGATTTCCTGGTCACCTCAAATGTAGGATTCACATCCTTGCCTCCCTTGGAACAGAGAGGAAGAGTGACGTTTGCTTCGCACGTGTGCTCTGACTTTCCCTAATGCCATCAGCAGCATCTGTCCCTGAATTGATTTAACTTACACTGATTTATATGGCTCTTCTCTAAATAGGTACATGTCCTGGTGCATTAATTTTCTTGGGTCATAAAAACAAATAATGTTTCTACCAGCTCAGTGTCTTCTAGGTCTTTTTGAAATGAAGCTGCTTCGTCACACACATCATCGGGGGAGGGGTGGGATTCTACAGGTTCGCAACTATTCTCTAGAACCGGTTGTTAACATTCTAAGCAGTTCAGAGAATCAGTTGTTAGAAGAAATTACTGGTCTAATCCCGTAGGGAAGGCAGGAAGGAAACATTCTGGGGTTGCTTACAGAAACTGCCTCTCCGTTTACCCTTATTACATTCTTGGCAGGACTAGACTTCCTGTCTCTGCAACTTCTCTGGAGTTTTTTCCCCTCCTTTGCTGGTACTTTGCTTGTGTGGAGTGACTCTTCAAAGTTACAATGGCACTGAAAAAAGTGACTTAGGACCGTTTTTCACACTTACGACTGTTGCAGCATCCCCCCCAGTCATGAGAGGTCAGGCAAGAAGATGTATGCCTTGATGTGAGTGATATTGAGTTGGCCACGCCCAGCCAATCACGTGACCACCAAGCCTTGCCCACCAACTAAGCCACACCCACAGAACCAGTTGTTAAAAAAATTGAATCCCACCCCTGCATCAAGGTACACAAAGCACACTGAGAACATCTTATGTTTCCAGGCAGATGTGCTGCCTGAACTGATCTTTATAACCCTTAATCCACACATGATTGAGTAATGGGGGTCCAAAAGCACTTGGGGTGAAAGGCGGGAAGACCTTAGTTTCCCTACAAATAGAAACTAAGAAAAAAATAGGCAGTTTGGAGTTAAACCGTGGAGTTTTTGGTGCTCTCTGAGCTGGGTTGTTTGCTTGCCGACATTTGGTAACCCAACTTGGTAACATAATCAGTTCAAATGAGGGTGGGGTTAACTCACTGTTTATATAGCTTGCCCTACTAGAGTTGGGAGCAGTGATTTTCTCCTTTGTAGCAGTAGTTCCTTGATTAGGGTATATTTTTCTGCTTGGTTGTTTGCCTGGTGTTAATCCCTGCTTATCTGGATTTCCAAAGAGGATGTGTTCTGCCTTTTTGCTTCCTTCTTAGCTGTTTATTGTCTCTTTTAATGATGTGTAGATGTGATTTAAGGTTAGGGTCTATTGATGGCTGATTTGCCTGAATGCCAAGCTTCCAGAAAGTGTTCAGCATTTTTGGGTTTAGCTTGGTCTAGGTTGTTCACAGTTTCCCAGTTTTTTTTTAGAATAGAATAGAATTCTTTATTGGCCAAGTGTGATTGGACACACAAGGAATTTGTCTTTGGTGCAAATGCTCTCAGTGTACATAAAAAGAAGAAAAAATCATCAAGAATCATAACATATAACACTTAGTGATAGTCACACATTATTCACAAGCAATCAAACCATACTAGGAAACAAATAAAACAATATAAATTGTAAAGATACAAGCAACATGGGTATAGTCATAAGTAGGAAGATATAGGTTCTAGGAAGGATGAGAAGAATAATAGTAATACAGTCTTATGTATAAGTCTAAATACTTTGACAGTGTTGTGGGAATTAGTTCTTTAGCAGAGTGATGGCATTCGGGGGGAAACTGTCCTTGTATGTCTAATTGTTCTGGTGTGCATAGTTTCTTTATAGCGTAGTTTTGAGGGAAGGAGTTGAAACAATTTATGTCCAGGATGTGAGGGGTCTGTCGATATTTTCACAGCCCTCTTTTTGACTTGTGCTGGATGCAGGTCCTCCATGGAAGGCAGGTTGGTAGCAATTGTTTTTTCTGCAGTCCTAATTACTCTCTGAAGTCTGTGTCTGTTCTGTTGGGTTGCAGAACCAAACCAGACAGTTATAGAGGTGCAGATGACAGACTCAATCATTCCTCTGTAGAACTGGATCAGCAGCTCCTTTTGGGCAGTTTGAGCTTCCTGAGTTGGTTCCTCTTTGTTGTGCTTTTCTGATGATATTTTTGATGTTAGGTGTCCATTTTAGGTCATGTAATATAGTTGAACCTAGAAATTTAAAGGTCTCTACTGTTGATACTGTGTTGTCTCATATTGTAAGAGGTGGTAGTATAGGACAGTTTCTCCTGAAGTCTACCACCATTTCTATGGTTTTGAGTGTGTTTAGTATAAGATTGTTCCAGTTTTTTTTTTTTTATTTATTTATTTTAATTTTGTCAAGTGATTATAAGATAACAGGTGAATGAATACATGAAATGGATACATATAAGAAAAATAAAAAGAAACAATAGGACAGGGATGGTAGGCACGTTGGTGCGCTTATGCACGCCCCTACAGACCTCTTAGGATAGGGGTGAGGGCAATAGTAGATAGTCTAAGGTTAAAGTTTTTGGGGTTTGGGGAAGAAACCACAGAGTCAGGGAGAGGATTCCAGACATTGACCACTCTGTTGCTGAAGTCGTATTTCCTGCAATCAAGTTCGGTGCGGTTAACCTTGAGTTTGTATCTATTGTGTGCTCTTGTATTGTTATGATTGAAGCTGAAGTATTCATTGACAGGTAGGACATTGCAATGTATAATTTTATGTACTATACTTAGATCGGACCGAAGGTGGCGTAGTTCTGAGTTTTCTAGGTCTAGAATTTCAAGTCTGGTGGCATAAGGTCTTCTGCAACAAGTAGAGGAGTGGAGAATTCATCTTGTGAAATATTTCTGGACTTTCTCAACTGTATGAATATCAGATACGTAATGCGGGTTCCAGACTGATGAGCTGTATTCAAGTACTGATCTAGCAAATGTTTTGTATGCTCTAGTTAGTAGTGTGATATTACCAGAGAAGAAGCTACGTAGGATTAGATTAACAACTCTCAACGCCTTTTTGGCTATGTAGTTACAGTGGGCTCTAGCACTTAGATCATTTGAGATGAGTACTCCAAGGACCTTGACAGAGTTTGGATCATCAACAAGGTCTTGACTACTTAGCTTGTATTTTATTTTCTGATTTTTTTTTTTGCCAAAATGTAAGACAGAGCATTTATTTGTTGATATTTGAAATTGCCATTTGATTGATCATTCTGATACATAGTCAAGGTCTTTTTGGAGGGTAGTAGTATTATCTGTGGCGTTGAATAGCTTTACATCATCAGTTAAGAGAACGCAGTTGCTCTTAATATGATCACAGAGGTCATTTATTTAGAGTATAAAGAGAGTTGGTCCTAGGACACTGGGGGGACACCACTGTTGACAGGTACAGAATTTGATAGGACGGTCCCAATTTTGACCATTTGTTGTCTGTTTGACAGGAATGCTTCTATCCAATTATGCAGGTGTCCAGAGATGCCGTAAGATTTTAGTTTTAGGAGTAGTTTGTCATGTACCACTGAATCAAAGGCTTTACAGATGTCAGTGTAAATTGCATCTATTACTTTGCCCTGATCGAGCTGTGTAGTCCATATGTTTTTGCAGTGTAAGAGTTGCAGATTACGGGATAGTTTTTTCCTGAAACCAGTTGCACCATAAGGCTAGTTGTTCAACCTCCCATCTGTATGCAGATTATGCAGTTGAAACTATGGTTAAGTCTGTCCATGTATTGTGAAATTAAGGAATTTTTATTGTGTCTCCTGACAGCTAGTTGGTGTTCATGAATTTGTTCTGCTATTCTCCTGCCTGCCTGTCCTATATAGTGGCTGTTACAGTCCTTACATTACATTTTGTAGGTGCCTGCTGTTTCTTCTTTCTGGGCTACTGTGACTTCTGGTTTATTTTAAGTTGTTTTGAAGAATTTGGGTCAGTTTGTGTGCTATGGTGATGCTGTGTGGTTATAATAGTATATTGGCTGATTCTGAGATATTTTTGATATATATTGCGGTGTTAAACTTTTCACAGGTTGTGTCAGTTGTGCTGTAGCAGGTTGAGGCATTTTTTAATTCAAGTTGCATGCTATCCATTTTGTTGAAAGATGGGGCATTTCCTCATTTTCTGGGGTTCTGGGATCCTGTTGTGTGTTTGTGCTCCTCTGAGATACACTGTCATGCCTCTGTCAGAATCTGATTCTGAGGGGGAGGCTGAGCAGCTGACAGGGAGTGGGAGTGTGGCTCTGTTGGCTATGGAAGAAACTGGGGAAGGGCAAAGTCCTAGCTACAGCTAATGAAGGGAATCAGGGCCCTTTCCTCCCCTGTAAGCCACACAACTCATGTTGCTCCCTTCTCTGTTCCTCCCTGTGTGCCCTAGGATGAAGAGGAAGTGGGCCTGGGTCTTCCTCTGAACTCCCTTTCCCTTGCTCTACTTCTCCCCTGCTCTGCCCAGCTGGACTTTGCCCTTTCCCAGTTTCTTCCACAGCAAACCGAGTCACACTCCCACTCCTAGTCAGCTGCACGGCCTCCCCCTCAGAATCAGATTCTGACAAGGGCATAACATACACTGTGATGACCCAGGGTGGGATACAAAATAAACACAGTCACAAAAAACAGGTGAAGCCCCTTTTATTCCTTCACTTTGCTTCCAAGCTCCAAATATCCTTGACTGGAGACAAAAAACTCCCACACAAGCAGTTACAAGAAGGAGGAAATGCCGTTTAAATTATAAATAGTAAAAAACAACACAAACCAAGCAAGATAAGGGCTGGAGGACATTTACAGATAACAGAACACACACTGGGAAAGATGCTAAACTCAGAGAGGAACCATAAACTAGAGATATTTCCACGCTTTGTTTCCAGCATTCTGCCAGTATACGTATCCGTCCTCTTATTCAGTTATCACAGCTGCAGCCCATGAAGAGGATCAAGGCCCTCTCCTCCCCAGTAGACCACGTCTCTCCCTTATCCTCTCCTCCCTGCATGCCCTTGGATGGAAAGGGGATGGGCCTGGGTCCTCCTCTGACTGCCCAGCCGGCCTCTGCCCTTCCCCAGCCTCCTCCACAACCTCCAGAGCCACACTTCCACTCCCTGTCGGCTGTTCCTCCTCTCCCTCAGAGTCAGTCTCCACCAGGGGCATGACATACACAGCTCCTCTGCACTTGGGTAGACTACCAGAAAACAGCCTGCAGTCTGCAGTCTAGCGAAAAGGATTCCAAAGGGATAAGCAATTATTCCTGCTGAGTTTTCACACATGAGCAATGAACTCATGAAAAGGAATCAGAGGATAAAACCAGGGCTGCTTGAAAAAGAAGGTTTTCTGCCCACCTTGAACTGGCACCTTGGCACCAGCTCCAGACAGCAAGAGGCCTCGGGGGGGGGGGCGGGGGGAGGGCTTGCACAGAAATTACACCTGCTTTTCAGAAGGATTGAGAAGGCCAGGCTTGCACTGCAACCTCAGCCTCACGGAGTTCTTCTGCATGGGGACTGGCCAGTTGCAGAGCCAACTTCCTTCTGAAGAGATTGCGGTGCAGAGGTGGGTGATCCCTGGGTGATCCCTGGGTGATCCCTGGGTGTGGGTGTGCCTTGTATTTCAGGTGGATCCCACATTGCTTGGCTGCTGAGCTGCAGCACCCTCATTTTTTTACGATGAACGGAAGAAGCGCCTCCTTCTCCTGGGCTCCTTCCGATGGCTCGCAGGGCTGCGGCTGCGCTGCCCTTTCTCCCTCCACTTCACTGGCCCTCTCTTGGGGTGGTCTGCAGTGGGAGGAGAGCAGTTTTGTTCACACCGAACACAGCTGCGTTTTTCTGGGATCCGCCGAGATTGGAGCCAAGAAGCTGTGCAAGGAACAGCAGGCAGAGAATCTCAAATGGGCTGCTGAGCGTCCGTCAGAGAGCCCCCCTTTAGGCGTTATAGGGGGGAAAAATAGAGGTGGCATCTGTAGGAACAGAAACATGTTGCAGAACTTGTCACCCAACACAATGAGGGAAAATGTTTTTACTCTCAGGCCTTTTATCCACCACACTGCTGCCAGCTTTCGGATATACCCATTTTGCAGCCTGAAGCTTTCTTGACAAGGGCTCCTGTGAAGGGGTCCTTGGGCCTTCTTGCAAGCCAAAAGAGAAGAGGAAAGGAACATTGAAGAGGGGGCTTTGCACAGAACATCTTTCCTAATCAGGGCAGAGAAAGTCTTGGGCTCTGTCTCCTTATTTGCAAATTTGCAGCCCAGGGATTGACCCTTGCAGATAGGCAGCTTCCCTGTTATAACTTCCAATGCCACCAGTTGTCCACATTCAAAAGGCAACAATCCGCTCTCTGCCCCTTGACAGGAGGGCCCTCTAAGGGCTGGAGCAAGCCCTCCAGTGTCCAGCCCCCTGGGAAGTCAGATGATAGATTAGAGGGAGACTCCTTGGCGGTCAGCAAGGGCTGAAAGGAGCTGTAGACGAAGCAGATTCATCGTGTGGTCAGGTCAGGGAAGACAACAGTGGGATCCTCATGTTCGGTGACGGTTGTGATAAAGCCAGGAAGGTGGGGCTGGATTGCTGGGTAGGAGGACTGGTATTTTCTGATTCCCCCCCCCTCCCCCCAGGATGCCTGGAGTACACTTTTAATGCTCCCATGCTTCCTTGGCTGTTCTTCAGAGCAGGTGTGGGGCTGCCAACCAAGGGCCAGAAGGAAGGGCCGTGTTGGAGGACATGCAGTCTCTTCCCCAGCCCTCCTCCCAAGGCAGTAGAATAGAAGAAGTGGGCAGAGGAATCGTTTCGTTCTTGGCTCTTCTGCCACCAGGAACCCGCCAGCTGACTCAGCCCAGCTGGTGCCTGCTTGGAGCGTGGGGGGAGGACACATATGCTGTGGTGTCTGCTGCAATGTACAGAGGAGCCCCAGTGACATCCATCCCACTTTGGGTGTGGAATTGGTGAGCAATTATTTCGCTTACCCATTCTCCTTTGACCGGAAGACGCAGCAGGCAGGGGCCTCCTTCGAGCCACCTGAAGCCGGGTGATGGAGCAGCTGGAAAGGGAGGCGGGTGATGAAATCCCCCGATAAGGAAAGCTGGGAGGCTGGGGGGAAGCTTTTGCTTCCCATTCGCGCTTCCAAATTCGGCTGGCCTTTCAGCAAGGATTCCCCGTGTGCATGTATGAGCCTGAGGGGGGAGAATAGAATAGGCTCTACCAGAATAGGTTCCCCTGGCCTCCTTCACACCTCTATTTGGGGGGTATCCTGTAGTGACCTGCAGCATCCACTCACTGAAGCTCACCGTTTAAATAAGAAAAGCAACCACAATTCCGTGTCCTTCACGAGCCAAACAACAGTGGTGCGGCGGCAGCAGCAGCAGGGAAAGAAAAGGCAACCCTGCCCGTGTTTAGTGCACAGAAGAGAGGGACAATTTCTGGAGACCCTCCCTTCCCCCGCGGGGATCTCATCTCTTTGTGGAAGATGCAACTGGCCCTTGCAAACTGGGCGGAATACCTAGAGAAAGTTTAAACCCCCCTGCACTCCTGAACTCTAGGCAGCCGAGTAGCTGAGCCTAGGAAAAGACCCTCTTCGAAACCTTTCCTTTGGAGGGCAAAGGGTGGCGTTTTCAATCCCTCCCACTTCCTCAACGCTGTAATAAGCACGTTGAATGCAAAGGGATCCCGCTGACTTTGGAGTTGCCTCTGTGTGTCTGCTGTTGAAGTCTGGAGAAGAAGGGGGGGCTTCTGCAGGTGGACTTGCCCATCTGCTGGCCCTGGGGTCCCCAGGGCCATCCCCAGACCTCTGGAGCTTCAGCATCCCTGCCAAGGCTCCATGACCACTTCCAGCTGCCTGCAAGAACTGAACTGTGATGCCTGGCTTGTCAGGAAGCGGACACACTTAGGCAGAACCTCCCCGGCCCAGCAGCCATTTCTGGATAACGTGTCTGCAACCCCCCAGCTCTGCTTGATCCACTCACAGCTGAGGCCGCCCAAGTGATGTCTTCCCCCTTGTGTCGCAGGCCGTGGAGTCGTGTGAACCCCCTTGAGGGAGCTGAAACGAAGTGTTCTGTCTCTGCACATTTGTGGCTCCGGTTGGTTTTGCCAGTTTCTTGTGAGACAATCTGTTCCACCCATCAGCCCTCAAACTTCCTTTGGCTTCCATAGCCACCTTTAATGTTTTTTAAGGGGCTGGCTATCTTGGTTGGTCCTTAAGTGCACTTGACCCTGGAATTCCCAGGGCGGACCCTGGCTTAACTCCTGTAACCGAAAGGGCTTCTGCCTGGTAGTTCAGAATTCTTTCTTTTCCCAGGAGAATTCTGGTTCTTCAGGGGAGGAAATTGCCTGGAGGGAACCAGGGTCTTCTGGGACCACCACGATCCTCTAATCCTCTGCCATGTGCAGGAGAAGCAGCAAAGCCATCCTGGGGAGGCCGGCTCTTCTTGAAGCCCCTCCAGAGCAGGGGTGGTATTCTACCGGTTTGGACTGGTCTATAGAACCGGTTGTTATGATTCTGTGCAGTTTGGAGAACCAGCAAATTGTGCCCCTGGCTGGCCCCTCCCCTCCCCACCCCGTCAGTCCTTATTGCACATGCACAACATCAGCACATGCCCGGCATCGCTGACTGCGTTCTCCCCTGCCCAGTCACTCCTTAAGGTATTTTTTCCCTCCCAACGATCAGCTGTTCCCATGATCAGCTGTGCCGGGATCCCCCTCGCTGTCTTACTGCTTCGCCCAGGAGGCTCCCTGAGGCCCAGGAGGCCAAAAATGGAGGGGGGGGGCCAGCTCCATTTGATGCCTTCCCTGGGCCCCAGGGACGTCTTCTGGGAGCAAAAATGACCCCCAGGAGGCTCCTCTGAAGCCCAGAGGGCCCCCCAAAACAAGGGGGTGCTGCCAAAAAAGAAGAAGCCATGCCCATCCGGTCACCTGGCCACGCCCACCTAGCCAGGTCCACAGAACCAGATGTTAAAAACTTTGAATCCCACCCCTGCTCCGGACATGAACAGCCCCAGATTCCTTAGACATTCTTCCAGCGTGTCACCTCTCTTCCTCTCCCGAGAGCAGCCATGACCTTCCTTGAGGAGCCCTTGGACCCCGCTGGCTTCTGCAACTGCTCTTGGATTCCCCCCCACCCCCCACCCCCCGGATTGAGAAGGTTTGAGGCTGCAGAATCTTCCCTTTCCAAAATTCAAAATTCTCTTTTTAAGAGTCCCGGCTGACAACATCATCTTTACCACTAAGATCCTCTTCCCATAGTATCTTCTTCATTATTTTTTTTAGTTCATTAGAATCAACCTTTTTAATCTAGCTTTTTTGCCAAATGATTTTTCTAAAATCAAGAGTTCCAACCTGATGTGGCCAACCCTGCGTGACTCCACCTCTTAGAATGAGGCCCATCAATGCTGCTTGAGGAGCAGGGTGACACAGACCTTCCCCCGGCACAGGAAGGACCCTGGTCAGGGCAGAGTGAACCTAGGATGACATTCCGGCCAGCTCCAAGACCAAAAGGGGTTGGCGGAAGGGACACTGAGCACCGGTGTGGGTGCGACCTTGGCAGAGTTCCCACCAGAAAGAGAGGGGTGGTTAGGGATGCTTCCTTTGGGGTCTTCCTCACAACTGGAACAAAGCCCCTGGTTTCTGTGACGTCCCCTCCCCTCCCGCTCATTCTGCAAAGTCTCCTGAATTCTCCAGTGCGTTGCAGAGGTTGCAGCCCCAAAGCCCTGGAGATGGCAACTACAGCAGAAGCAGAGAGGCCTGTGACGAAAAGGGCTTGGCAGGTGTCTTTGGAGCCACCGCTTGCCCAGTGTCTTCTCTGGCGTTGGAGGATTTAATGAATCCTTGTTTTGTTTTGTTCTTGCTCACCATTCTTTCCTTGCCAGAGGAGGGTGTGGATATGCGTAATTAAGCTGGTAGGCCTAGAGGCCTAGGAGCCCCTCCAAGACTGGCATTTGCATGGAAAGAGGGCAGGTGTAGGATCTCCTCTCTCCCTCCAGGGTACTTCCGGTCTCCTCAAGAAGTGAAGGGTGTGGGGGGGGCATTCATTCCTGTCATTTCATGCCTGGCTCTGTCCTTTCAGTCATCAGGCGGTTCGGTTCCAATTCCCATAACAGTGGAACCAGCGGCTGCTCATTCTGCTGTAGCAGCTCTGGTGACAGAACAGGGTACCGTGCAAAGCAGACCCTAAATAACACCAGGCGCTTCCCTCCATGGGTGGAAAATGGGATGCCCCCCATGCCACATGCCTGCCCAATGACTAGTGACATCATTGAACCTGGCCAGGACCCTCCTGGTGCAAGGACTCAGGGGGAGCATTTTCCGGAGGAAGGGGAGGGAGACCCCCCCTCCAATTGAGTGGTCACCAGCTGAGGAGAAAAGTTCACTGAAGGGGATTTGGGGTTCCCTGGCTAAAAGTCCCACAGGTGGTCCTGTGTCTGCTTTCTCATAGCCTCTCCTCTCTTCTCTCAAAATTCTTGACATCTTTTTCAAAGTCCTCTTGAGTTGCAGCAAAGTAACTCCAGTAATTTCCTTATAGTCCATTTTTTTAAAAAAAACAACCACTCTTTTGCTTTATTATTATTTGTATATCTTTTAAACCTTTTAAGTCCTAATCCAATTCTATTTGTAAATCCAATATTTCCATCTTTCCCTCCTTTATAACACCTTTTGTGTCCATTATAGAGTTAAATTGTGGGAGAACTTCTTGGGCCCAAGCGTCAAACGTTTCTTTTGCAGTAGCCATCTGCTGCCGTCTAGCATCCAGACTCCAAAGTCTCATCACTTGTAATGTCAGTAAAAAGATTTTTCCCATGTGAGAAGGTCCTTTTGGTTATCTTCAAAGTCTTTCCTTAATTCAGATCCATCTGAATCCTTTGTCCACTAAAAAATACTTTCTAAGATCAACACAATAATCATTCTTTTAAGTCTATGATAGAAAAAATAAAAGTTACAAAACTGCAGTCACATAAGTGCCTTTTTTTCTAAACTGTCTATAGAGACACTTACCTAGTGCAAGCTAAACTTGTGGCTCCAAGGGTTTTTCCCCTAAGAAATAATAATAAGGAAAAAGGAGTAAGCTCAAAGAGGTTAACAGATAAGGTTTGGTCAACATTTCAATCCTCAAAAAAGATTACATTAACAGCTCAGAGCATGATGATTGCCAGCTGATACGAAGCAACTACAAAAAAACCAATTTCCATTTTCTACTTAAGAAAAAAAGGTACCCAGAGTACATATGGGTCCTCTCAAGATCTCTCCTTTATTCAGAGAGAAATTTTGCCAGTTCAGATCCAATTTCCAGCTGCTTTTTGGCAGTCATGTCTCCAGTAGTCCATGGAATGTCAGTTCCCGTCAAAAGTGATTCCAAGAAACAAAAATCTGATAGTGTCATTGTATCCTGCCATTCTGTTGGAAGGGAGGGGGAGAAAGGGTTGCTGGCATTTTTCACATGCTTTCGCTTTTGTTGTAGTCACTTGGGAATTAGGGAGGGGGGCTGTCTTCAGAGACAGAGCAGACCCCCTCCCAGCTGGTTCCAGCCTGATTCCAAGGCCGTCGTGCCCTGAGGGCGAACTGTTTTCTGCCGAGCACCTCAGTGTTCTCAAAACAACCTTGCACCATCACACTGGCTGCCAGTGGACTGGTCGGGGGGGTTGGATAGGGGAACACAAAAGAATTGCTTTGTGCTTTGTGCGGGCTTTTCAGATTCCACTGGGCTTTACTGCAACCATATTCTCACAGTAAAAGTTCCTTTGATTCAATTCAATGGTGTCAAGATTTTTGCTTTTCGGAGGGACCAGTTGGGGCAGGTCCTTGCAGGTAGATTTCATGGCACATTTAGGTCCAAGTTCCTTGTCCACTGTTAGTCATGTCATCATAGTTAAACCTTCAAATATCTTATGCATCATATTTAATAAACCATCTGGATTTGCCTTGATGATCTCTTCCAGGTGAGCATCTAACTCTTACACCAGCTGTGACATATCATCTACCATGTGCAAACATTTGTCCAGCTGTTGCAACACAGGAGATGAATTAGCAAGCTTGAAGCAGAAGCCACCTGCCCTGTGGAGAACACAGATCCAGATCAGGAAATTCTTCTACCTCCAACCCTAATTGAGTCTTCTTAGTGGCCATAAGATGGAGGAGTTGACTCTGCTTACTGCTAGTGGAAGTTTTAGGGATTTTATTCTGGAATTCCTGAGGTTTGAAAGTGATAAGTGGGTTGGACTTGATCAAAAATTTGGATAATTTGGTGGAAGGTTGGGGGGCACTGAAGCTGCATGCTCTTCCTCAAATGGTGGTTAAGTCTACAGGGGGTGCCCTACGTGGTACGATGGGGTGTTTTTCTTTTCCCTGCTAACTACTTGGGTGTGAACAGGAAGGTTAGGTTAGGTTAGGGCTGGGCTGGGCTGGCCGATTCTGGTAAATCTATTAGGAGAGAGGCTGGGTGAAGAAACACCCAGAGGTTCAGACCTGAGTCATTCCCAGAGGAATGACTTCATGGATTATATGAGTCGGCCCTTTAATCCGGGGAAGAAGGGGCCTGGGTCCAGGGAACCTAATATCTGGGGAAGGCAGGCAATAACATCAGGGTAGTGGCAGGCATGGGAGAGGTGATGGGAGATGGGGGTGGGTCACTCGCAGGGTAGGTGGTCTTGATGCTTCTTGCTGATGTTCCCAGCACACTGTGCACAGCCCAGCAACTCTCTTTGCAGCGTTGTTGTTCCTGGGGTCTGGCAACTGCTGCTTAAGGCAAGGTTGGGCTGTCATAAAGTTTGCCTCACCAGCAATTTTAAGATGGCTGACCTGGTATGCATTACTGAAACCTAGTTGGGCATGACAAGGACAGTCCTCTCTTAGAATTTAAGGGGCAACTCAGGAGTAAGGCTGGGAGGTGATTGCCCGTCCCCTAAGGTATAAAAGAAGTGCAAAGGTAGAGAAACCTTTGCAGGAAGCAAAGTTATTCGCTCTGTTTGGATTAAACCTGGAAGCTCTGTGTGGACTTTGTACTTCGGTTGGTTTTTTACCATTAATTTGGCACTTGTTGTTGGCAGTTGTTGGCAGCCGTTCAAAGGAGAGAAAGGTGGGTGCTTATCTCAAGGGACTGTTGGGGACTCTATGGGCTGGGAATGAACATAATTCCCAGCGTTGAAATAAAACAAGAGTTGTTTGGACTAAGTGTTTAATTATGGTCTCAGGAAGCCTTGGTCAAAACAATAACTACCACCCCCCCCTGGAAACGGGCAATAGACCACAAGCTGGGCTCCTATGGATTCTCACCAGGGTTCTTAATGTCCAAGCAATGGCCTTGCTTTGACCAAGCAAAGCAAGGAGTAATCAATAGATTGAAAGACATGGAGTTCCGAGAAGAACTCAATAGGTTGGCTTGCCACAGTAGGGACAGAATCAAACAGGGAGTGGGGGAATCATCAAGATATCTAAATGGTCTGATCTTCCCCAAACAAAGAGAGTAGCTTTCTACAGAGCCAGATTTAATATTCTCCCCTCAGCACTCCTTCAGGGCAGGTATAAGAAAACATCAATAGCAGAAGGGGTTTGCATACGTGGTAGAGGAGAAGTCGAAGATATCTCACATGTTTTATTGTACTGTGAGTTATACAGAGCTTATAGGTCAGTGTATATTTTCCCCTTATTAGAGAGATTGTCAGGGAGGGCAGACAATTTGTATGTAGGCTTTCTCCTCCAGGACTCAAACCCGGCTATTACACGTGCAGAGGGAAAATCCTGTGTTGCTGCAATGTCTGCAAGAAAAAAATTGGCTACAGAATTATAGCTGTCAACTTGTGCCAATTTTTGGGAGATATCTCTAACAATTTTTGGAAAATGATATTTACTCACATACTTCTCGGCTCTCCACTCACATAAACCAGGGAACACGTATTTTCTTAACAGGGGTGTTATTATCCACTAGTAATGTACCATACTATTTTTTTAATATATTGTAAATAGTGATGTCTATTGCTGGTCTATGACTGTAATAAAGTTATATTCTGTTCTATTCTAGGTGGGACTCAGTGGCTCCGCTGCTAAGATGCTGAGCTTGTCAATCAGAAAGATAGGCAGTTTGGCAGTTCAAATCCCTAGCACTGCGTAACGGAGTGAGCTCCCGTTACTTGTCCCAGCTTCTGCCAACCTAGTAGTTCGAAAGCATGTAAAAAAAAACACAAGTAGAGAAATAGGGACCCCTTTGGTGGGAAGGGAACAGCGTTCCACGCACCTTTGGGTGTTTAGTCATGCTGGCTACATGACCACAGAGATGACTTTGGACAGCGCTGGCTCTTCAGCTTTGCAACGGAGATGCGCACCGCCCCCTAGAGTAAAAAATGACTAGCACATACGTGCGAGGGAAACCTTTACCAAGTCTATTCTATTCTCTAGGAATGTGAGCAGAGTGAAGCACAGCAGCAATGGGGATTCTGCAAAAGAGTAGCAGCCCCAATTTCAGCACCCCCCTCCCCCAGAGGTGTGGCTGGCTGTCCTCTGCTCTCCCTCCATCAGAAATGCTTTGTGTTCCAATCTGGTGGCGCAGGCTCCCTCTGACCTCGGTCACCAGCAGCCTTGTGCTTGGCAAGGTTACAAGGACAATCCAGGTATGCCAGGGAAGGAGCGGTAGCAACTTCTCAGGCTTGGATGGAACCAAATCCTGAGTCTGATTCACAGTTAACAGTTCTCTAGTTAAATTATAGTTTCTGACTGCTGGCTCAGAGCAAGCAATAAACATCTCAGCCTCAAAAACAGGAGGTTGCATCTCTCACAGTTGCCTTCCTACTTCTTGTGCTCCTTTGGCAAGTGTTCCAAAATCACATCCTCCAAACAACCACTAGTTGTAATTAAACGCCTCTGTTTTCTTGGCAGATGAATATTTCCTTTTCCTTCTCAACATGAGCACCGAGAGAAGAAGCAGGAGGGAGACAACAGAGCGTGACCTGTTCAGTGATGCATGCATTTAATTTAAATGCTCCAAGTTTGGATATATTCATTAGGTGAGCTGCCTTCCTTATTATCCCTAGAACTGGAGGGGGGCAGGAGGGGGGCTGCCTGTGATTGACTGACGGCAAGCAAGAAGGGAGGATAGGGTAGCTGAGCTCTTTCCTGCAGCGGATTAGGATTGTCCACAGACTCAGTCTGTCTGGGGCTTCAAACCAGGCAAGGCCAGCACTAGGCTGGCCAGTCACATGGCCTCTTAGAGACCCCATGGAAAGGCCACCCACCTGCCTGGCCTTTGGGCTCCATATCAGCCACGTTTCTTGGCTGGTCCTAGAATACCTAGAAGTTGGCTTTCATCAAATATCCTCAAACCCTGACTCCTTTAACCTCAAACTATCCACTATTGACCCCACCCCGTTCCTAAGAGGTCCGTAATGGGCCTGCATAAGCGCACCATCGTGCCTCCCGTCCCTGTCAAGGGCACCATCGTGCCTCCGGTCCCTGTCCTATTGTCCCCATTTATTCGTACCTGTTTCCTGTATTCTTACTCATGTTTATTCTTATACCTATTATCTTATAAGCAATTGACAAAGCAAATAAATCAAATAAATAAAAATAAATAAAACAAGAAGGAACAGAATTGCAGTAAGTGTGAAGGGACCACAGCTCTGCCTCTGGCCGTTGGGCATCCAGGGACTGGCTGCTTGTATTTGGTTTGGGGTTTACTGGGCAACATAACTGAACAGCAGTGAATTTCTTCCGAAGGAAACATTACTGGGGTGGAGATGAAGGGATTAGCCTTGGAAAACCTATTTTCCCTTGGAGGACAACTCTTTGTCCAGATGGAAGGACTCCTGTCTTGGGCAGGGGGTTGGACTAGAAGACCTCCAGGGTCCCTTCCAGCCCCATGAGTCTATGATTTTAATTGGGACTAAGACATTCATCTGTCCTTTCCTGCATGATTTCCTATCCTTAGAGACAATCAGAAACAACAGGGACAGAAACACTCTGCCCGACCAGATTTCAGAAATGATTTTCAAACTTTTGTAGGAGAAACTGGAAGCTTTCAAGAAGAGACTGCTCTGCCATCTGTCAAAAAATGGTGTAGGATCTGCTTGATGGGGGGTTGGACTAGATGGCCTACAAGGTCCCTTCCAACTCTGGTAATCTGTCATCTGTAAACAAACTCTTGTTTCTTGAGTCTCCTTGCCAGAAAAAAACACCAGGCAAAACAGTTGACAAGAAGGGAAGGTTCTGGAAAGCAAAGGGACAAGGCTGCTACCTGTGAGTGAGAAAGAGGATAGTAGTTGGTGGCCTATAGCATTTACTCAGGTGGGCTTCACAACATCACCAGCATTTTGAGACATTTTTTTTCAAGCAGGCTGACCAGTGTCATGCAAACATTTTGCCAAATGCAAAGCAATACATTTGTTTTAATGAGCCACATTTGGTTTCCAAAGGTGGAACCATGTCTGTTCCCCCACCCCATTTCTATGAACAAATACAAGAATCATGGAGGTCATCTAGTCCAACCCCTGCCCAAACATATCAGACAAGTGGTTAGGGTTTTTTTTTTTAAGCCTCCAGTGATGGAGCACCCACAATTTTTGAAGGCAAGCCATTCCAGTGATTGATTGATCTCACTGTCAGGAAATCTCCTTAATCCTAGGTGGGATCTCTCTTTGATACTTTTCCATCCATTGCAGGTGCTTTGGAGAATAGCTTGACTGCCTCTTCTTTGGGGCAGCCCCTGAGATATTGGAAGCCTGCTATCATGCCACCCCTAGTCCTTCTTTTCATTAAACTAGACCTGTCCAATTCCAGAAACCATTCTTCATCTGTTTTAGCCTCCAGATCCCCAATCATCTTTGCTGCTCTTTCTATAATCTCAACAATTCTTGTTTGTATCACAGCAACATAGAATCATAAGGCTGGACGGGACCTTGGAGATCTTCTAGCCCAACCCCCTGCCCAAGGCAGGAATCCTCATACCATCTCAGACAAATGGCTTTCCAATCCAACTCCTGGAGGGAAGCTGTTGCTCCTTGGTTCCAGGCTGGATGTTCTTCTGACAAGCTGCCATCCATTGCTCCTTGTTCTGCCCTCAGTTGCTATGGAGAATGATTCAATCCCCCCTTCTGCATGATATCCTTCTAATATTGGAAGATGGCTATCACGTCACCCCTAAGCCTTCTCTTTGTTAGGTTAGACATACCTAATTCCCTTAACCGTTCATCGTACGGTTTAGCCTCCAGACATCTTATCTTCTTTGTTGTTCTTCTCTGCACTTTTTCTATGACCTCAGCATCTTTTCTGTATTGTGGTGACCAGAACTGGATGCCGTATTCCAGGTGTGCTCTTATCAAAGCGGTATAAAGCAGTACTAGCACTTCCTGCTATTCCTCTGTTGATGCAATCCAGAAGTGTGTTGGCTTTTTTGGCAGCTGCAGCACACTGCTGGCGCATACATATATGGTTGTCTACCAGGATACCTAATCCCTCTCACATACTACAGTTGAGCCATATACTGCCTATCCTGTACCTGTGCATCTGTTTTCTTCTGCCTAGGTGCAGGACCTTATTTTTTTCACCAACAAACTGCATCTTTTTGGATGGAGCCCAATGCTCAAGTCTGTCAAGTTCCTTCTGAAACTTGAATCTATCTTCCAAGTATTAGCTGTTCCCCTCAGCTTGGTATCGTCTACAAATCTCCATCCCCTCATCTAGGTCATTTATGAAGAGTTGAAGATCACTGGACCAAGACAGCACCTTGAGAAACCTCACTATGTAGATCCCTTCATGTAGAAGTAATTCCATTAAGGACTACATGCCGAGTGTGACTAATCCACCGACTATGAATCCCTCTGGTGGTGGTGCTGTCTATTCCACATTGTTCTGTCTTACTAAGAAGTAGGCTGAGGTCTACTTTATCAAATGTCTTTGTCAGCCTTCAAGATTTTATCCTTTTCTCCCTTTGCTTTGCATCTTTTGGCTGTCATAAGAAACGGGGGGAGGAGGGGGAGAATGGTTATGGGAAGCGAGCTGGAGGGGTTACAAAACAGAACTGTATAAGCTGGTGGGATAGATTCTTGCTTAGGCTTCTATCCTATGCTATGCGCAGCTGCAACCCTTTATCAAACTATGTCAACGGACAGAGGCCTCATCACCACCTGGAGATGCCCACATGATGCTATACACAACTTTTAATTGGATGAGCCAATTGAACTATTGGGGGTGGGAACGTTGCCATCACTTTGTATATGTGATTTACGCGCTCATTTTCTCAGATTCAGAATTCTTTTTCTGCTACCACTTGATTTCCAGTAAAAGATATCTTTTCTCTAATTAATGGAGTCTAAGCGTTTCTTTCTTGGATTTTGAATGGAGCACCAGCTGAGAGCCTTACTAAAGCCTAAGCACAGACTTAGCATTTCCTTGGTCCATTGATTTGGTCACTTTATCAAAGAAATCAGTGGGGTTTGTTTGGCATGGCCTGTCTTAACAAGCTGTGCTGGCTTCTAGTAATCTCCCTGGAAGATTGGAACCACACCAGCGCTTCTCCAGACCTTTGATAGTTCTCCTGAGCTCCAGGATCTCTGGAAGGTTTCATCCAGTGGTTCCCAGATCACATCTGCCGGCTCCTTCAGTACCCTGGAATGTAAACCATCTGTCCAAGAGAGTTGAACTCATCCAAAGCAGATAGGTGGTCTCTGATCAATTCCTTGCCTATTTTGACCAGCATTCCTGTTCTATCGTGGTACTGCTTTTGAGAGGTTGGACTATTTTTGGCTTTTGTGTAAAAACATGCAAAAATTAATCAGGTGTTTCTGCCTTCTACCTGCCGCTGGTCATCACCTTCTCTCATTAGAGCACCAACCACTTCCTTGATTTTCTTCTGGCTCCTTAGATTCTGAAAGAAATGTTTTTGTTATATTTGGCTTTTGTTGCAAGATTTAGTTCATTCTGAGCCTTGGCCTTCCTGACTCAGTTCTTGCAGATTCAGGCTATTTGCTGGCATTCGGCTCTAATTACTAACCCCTCTTTCCATTTTTCTATAGTTGTCCTTTTTGTCTCACAGCTCCTCAGAGAGCTTTGTGCAACCATGCTGGTCTCACCAGGTGTCTCTTGATTTTCTTTCCCTGTGGTTTTGGTTTTGTTTGGGACTTCATTATACTTGCAGCCTGCCAAAACTTTGCAAGCAGGAACATTTTAACAGAAGTTTGAAAGAAGCTACAATCATTTATTTATTCCTTGCCTCTGAGTCAGTATTGAGTCCTGGTGGCTGCCTGGACAAGTCCCTGCAGTTTGACTTTGAAAGGGAGCCTGGACAGCAGGGAGTTAGGCAAAAATAAGCATCCTCCTCATTGAAGCATGGTTTAATTTTTTATTGTATTTTTGTTGTTACTTGCTTATTTAGAAGATAAGAGTTTAGCTGTAAGGCTTTATCAATATTGTATTTGATGCATAGATTTCTTTTGAGATTGTTCCAGGGAAGCAGACAGTGTTTTAATCAGATGGATTGGGCAGATATTCATGTTTTAGGGTAGTCAGGAAATCAGTTCTCCCACGAAGAAGTGGCTATGGAAACTGGCAGCCGAGAAGAGAGGGTGAGGCCAGAGACTGGACAGGCAGGAAGGGTGGAGACAGCTCAAAGGGGAAATGACCGGGGCCATTGGTCAGCCTGGGGCTCAGGGCAGCAAGCAGGGCCCATAAAAATCACACCATGGCCGGAGGCTCCAGTTCGTGAGAAATTTAACAGAGATAAATGCAAAGTTATGCATTTAGCAAACAAATCAAATGCTCAAGGATAGAATGGGGACTAGCTGCTTGGGAACTGTACTGGTGAAAAATACTTGGAATAATGGAAGCTGAGTATGAGTCAGCAGTTTGAAGTAGCTGCAAAAAAAAAAAAGGCAAAAGTAATTTAAATTGCATCAAGAGAAATCGTTCCAAATCACAGGAAGGATTCATTCCACTTCTGAATATTCTGTCAAACTCCGGACTTCAACTTTAACAGATATTGAAATGATCAATAACCTCTTGGGTCAACCGGTTCAGGGATATTTCCTCACCTGAACCAATAAACAGAAAGACCACAGGGGGGCAAACAAGCAGGGGCAGTCGGAGAGAGTTTCAACTTCCTGCCAGCTTCTCCGTGGACTTTGCTGGCCGGAAACATCCAACGCCATGATCATAGCACCATGGCTGATCGCAGGGGCAGGACAGCACTGCAGGACAGTCTCAGGGGGCTGCAGCAGCCACAGCTTTCCCTATTCAGTGGGTTGCGAGATCCTTGAAATGTCAGTCCCAGGGGAGTCACGGATCCCAAATTTTGGATGCATTCTTTAGGTTTGCTAATTTCAGGTACCTTGATTGAAAAAGTATTGCTCTACAATGCACCCAATTGAAGAACAGACAAGACAGTTTTAGTACTATATAGAAGATATGATATAAAGAAGGGTAGTAAAGTAAAGCGAATAAAAAGATGGGGAAAGAGTTAAGACTATTTTGCTTTATGAGCAAAAGGCCAAGAGTGCAGGACACAAAATCATGAAGTCACAGGAAAGAAGGTTCAGAGGTGATATTCAGCAGGTTCTGACCAGTTCTGGAGAACCAGTAGTGGGAAGTTTGAGTAGTTCGGAGAACCGGCCAATCCCACCTCTGACTGGCCCCACCAACCCCATCTCTTCTCTGCCTCCCATTGAGTCCCAGCTGATCAGCTGGGTCTCCTTTGGTTGCCCTGCCCAGGAGAACGGAGCTGGAAAGCAGGTTAGTGGGGTGGGGAGGGAAGGGGGATTTTGCAGTATCCTTCCCCTGCCATGCCCACCAAGCCACACCCACCAAGCCACACCCACAGAACCAGTAATTTAAAAAAAATTGAATCCCACCACTGAGAAGGTTGGTGTTTAGTCTCAGGAAACTTCTAACAGTGGGACCAAAAACTCTCTTTACTGGATGTACTTGAGCTACAGTGACCATTAGTTACTTTTAACCATTCAGCTGTATCCGACCTTTGGCAACTTTATAGACAAGTATTCTCTCTGCCCTGTCAGTTGTTGGGTGTTCATCTTTGTGTCACCTTTGAGGGAATCAAGGCAGTGGGTTCTTTTCTTGCCTCCTGTTCTTGATCCATTAACCATTCATCCAAACTTTGTCAAGGACCTTGGAGCACTCATCTCTAATGTTCTAAGTGCTAGAGCCCACTGTAACTACATAGCCAAAAAGGCAATAAGAGTTGTTAATCTAATCCTACGTAGCTTCTTCTCTGGTAATATCACACTACTAACTAGAACATACAAAACATTTGCTAGACCAATACTTGAATACAGCTCATCAGTCTGGAACCCATACCCTGTATCTGATATAACACAATTGAAAAAGTCCAGAAATATTTCACAAGAAGAGTTATCCACTCCTCTACCTGTTGCAGAATACTTTATGCCACCAGACTTGAAATTCTAGACCTAGAAAACCTAAAACTATGCCCCCTCCAGTCCGATCTAAATATAGTATATAAAATCATACATTGCAATGTCCTACCTGCAAATGAATACTTCAGCTTCAACCATAACAACACAAGAGCACACAATAGATACAAACTCAAGGTAAACCACACCAAACTCGATTGCAGGAAATACGACTTCAGCAACAGAGTGGTCAATGTCTGGAATCCTCTACCTGACTCTGTGGTTTCTTCCCCAAACCCCAAAAACTTTAATCTTAGACTGTCTACTATTGACCTCATCCCCTTCCTAAGAGGCTTGTAGGGGGTGTGCATAAGCGCACCAATCATGCCTACCGTCCCTGTCCTATTGTTTTTTTTTATTTTTCTTATAAGTATCTATCTTGAGTATTCAAAACTATGTTTATTCTTATACCTGTATCTTGTAAGGATTGACAAATCAAATAAATACTAAACACTAAAAATACTATTCCTAGCATCACTGAGCTTCTCCAATGAAACAGTGTCCTTTATTCCTGAAGATGGTCCTTTATTTCAGGAAGCTCTTGCTTAGATTTAATATATTTCTTCCAAAATGTGTTTCACCCCTTCATTCTGGTCATTTAACTTTTACAGTACAAATGTTTCACATTCATGTGAAATGGAAATTGAATTGTCTTTAGGACATTGCAATATATGATTTTATATACTATATTTAGATCGGACTGGACGGGGCATAGTTCTAGGTTTTCTAGGTCTAGAATTTCAAGTCTGGTGGCGTAAGGTCTTCTGCAACAAGTAGAGGAGTGGAGAACTCTTCTTGTGAAATATTTCTGGACTTTCTCAACTGTATGAATATCAGATACGTAATGTGGGTTCCAGACTGATGAGCTATATTCAAGTATTGATCTAACAAATATTTTGTATGCTCTAGTTAGTAGTGTGATATTACCAGAGAAAAAGCTACATAGGATTAGGTTAACAACTCTCAACGCCTTTTTGGCTATGTAGTTACAGTGGGCTCTAGCACTTAGATCATTTGAGATGAGTACTCCAAGGACCTTGACAGAGTTGGGATCATCAACAAGGTCTTGACTATTCAGCCTGTATTTTATTTTCTGTTTTTGTTTTTTTGTTTTTTTTTGCCAATATGTAAGACAGAGCATTTATTTGTTGAGATTTGAAGTTGCCATTTGTTTGGCCATTCTGATAAATAATCGAGGTCTTTTTGAAGGGTAGCAGAATTATCTGTGGTGTTGAATAGCTTTACATCATCAGTTAAGAGAAAGCACTTGCTCTTAATATGATCACAGAGGTCATTTATTTAGCGTATAAAGAGAGTTGGTCCTAGAACACTGCCTTGGCGGACACCACTGTTGACAGGTACAGAATTTGATAGGATGCTCCCAATTTTGACCATTTGTTGTCTGTTTGACAGGAATGCTTCTATCCAGTTATGCAGGTGTCCAGAGATACCATAAAATTTTAGTTTTAGGAGTAGTTTGTCGTGTACCATTGAATCAAAGGCTTTACAAAAGTCTATGTAAATTGAGCCTATTGCTTTGCCCTGATCGAGTTGTGTAGTCCATGTTTTTACAGTGTAAGAGTTGCAGATTACAGGATAGTTTTTTTCTGAAACCAAATTGTTTATTAGACAGTAGGTTGTTTGTCTCTAAGTGGAGGATAATGGATTGGTTAATAATTGATTCCATGACTTTACGGATGACGCAGCATAAAGAGATTGGTCTGTAATTTTCAACTAGGCTGAAGTTGAAGATGGGGATGACCGTGGCTTGTGACCATTGGTTTGGCAAGGAGCTGGTCCTGAAACATTTTTCAAAGATTATGCTTAGAGGTCCGATGTTTTGGGGAAACTTCTCTCTAGGATTGATGGTTAACTTTGAAAGCGAAGGATCTTCTCTAGCCAGATTCTGCTTTGACCTATGGTGTCTGTCCCTCGTTTTCTGCTGCAGCGGGTTGGAAGCTATCAATTGTCCCAAAGATGAAAGTGAATCGATTATGTAACCAGGGAAGGCAGAAACCCCTGGCTGGGAGGGGGAAAGATAGTGAAGATTGAAACAGCCTGTAGGTTGGCATGCGAAGGACCCACTGCTAAGAGGCAGGTGGGGGAGGCCGGCCTTTCCACGCAGAAAAACCTTTCCTCCTGGCCAGGAAAAGAAGAGGCAGAGCTTGGCTGAAGCCAGAATCAACTCCCCCTCCCCTTTGTTCTTGCATTTCCGACTCCACGTGGCTCCCCCCAACTCAGCTGCCCCTCAATGTCACCAGATGTTGCCCTCCTGCCTCTCAGCTGCTTCTGATTTCAGGTGAGAATTTCTCTTTGCCGTAAATTGCCTATTCAGGTAATAAAAATTGGCCTTTTTCTGTCATAAGGGCAGCGTTTTTCATATTTTCACTTCTATCTGCCTTTTACTTGCTTTTCTGTCTTAGTTAATAGAAGCCGTTGAGGGTAAGGTGCCCTTAGCAGTCATCTGCTCAGTGGAACCCGAGAATGGAGAGGGAGTTCTGGGTGAAAGCAGGACAAAACCCGAGCTTTTAATGGTGTTTTTGATTCGTGAAATAGAGAAAATTGCATTTGATTGTATCTGTAATGGAGGATTATAACTTTGGACTGGCAGGGCAGCTAATGGCTACTTCACTGCAGGGAAAGATTTTGTCTTGTCACATTGATGCGGTTTGAAACAATTAGCTCCATTTAAAATATTGTAACTTTGGATTTGCATAGCTCAGACTTCTCCACCAAAATATCAGGGGGAGGGGAGGCTGAGCAAGGCTGCTCCTTGACTTGGAGGTCCCCCCTCCCCCAGAGCTGTAATCGCAGCATCAAAAGCCGCAGCTTCGTTGCCCACTGGATGCTGGTGCATTTAGGAAACTGGCAGGGCTGGACCGCTTCCTCCGTTCTTTCTTTTTTTAAAAAAAGCAAGTTTTATTGATTTTACAAACAAACAAACAAAACAAAACATCATTAAACATTAAAAACATAAAACCTCTTTCCATTGTAAATCTTTACAAGACAGGTAACATATTGTTTTATATCACATACTTATAATTTATCCCATTTCCATATAAACACGTAAATTCCCTTTACCAAATTCCACATTGTATCTCTTTAATCATTATGCAATCATATTTCCTTTCTAATTTATCTGCTATTCAATCATCACATTTATATTTTCCTCTGGCTTGTTTATAATTATTCTCATCTAGTCTTCCTCTGAGATTTTATTATTTAATTCTTAATTAAACACACACACATAAGACATAAACATAAAAACATAAAACTTTCTTTTAGAAAGTAACTTGGCCCCAGATTACCTCTTTTTGTATGGACTTCAATTGAATTCATGCTCTTCTTATATACCATTACCTATCTTGTTTACCATTCTATATCTATTATATAACTCCTCTCCACTTTTGCCTCATCTTAATTCTGTTTTATATATTTAATCTTGCTTTAAAGAAAAATATTTTTACATCTTTTGTCCATTTCTCCATTTACATCTGTCTCATTTCCAATTTAAAAAAGAATAGTTTCCCCTGGAATCACTAATTAGAGTATGATGCCTTTCTATCATTCCCTAAATTAAAATTTAAAATAACACCTAAATCCCAATCAGATTCTGCTTAGTACATTCTACTATTTCAGAAACCAATACTACAATAATAAATCCATAACAGTCAACACATTAATCCATTAAACTCTATATTTAAACTAATATTTTAAACATTCCCTTTAGTATTTTATTAAAACTTAATATCATTCATTATTAAACATTTTAAAGTTATACCTTAATATTTTAGTCTTTTATTAGATCTTAAAAAGTTCTGATTATCTACTTATAATACAAATACCACTATTACAATACTCATGTGTACTTTGCAGAATCCCCCTTTTTTAAAAAGAAAAACCCATACATTACCCATTATCCCTAAAAAAAAATTTCTTTTCTCCATCTTGTTTTATACCTTTGTAACTTTTTCCCCCTTTTCCCTTTCCTTCTTAGCCCGCCTAAACTTTTTACCCCCTCCTCTCCAAACCTCTGCCTTCTTGGTTTCCCCTTTCTGTTGCATTCCTCTTTCCTTTTGCTTTCTAGCATTCTGTTGTTTTTGCATCTTCTTTTTCTCTTTCATAAATATTTTTTTATTTCTTAAGTCCTTCCTTTTCGCTCCTCTCTTTTTCCTTTCTTTCTTAGTCACACCGTTTAGTTCATTAAAAATGGCTTCTTCTTCCTCGGCTTCTTCCAGCTGTTGTTTAATTTGCTGACACATGATAAGTGCCATATCTAGGAAACAAAGGGCTTCTCCCATAACATCTTTGCCTTCTTTCCTTATTTTTAAATATTGTTTTTTTAGTTCATCAAGAGATAGAGCCATTTTGAACTGTTTCTTCTTCTCTTTCTGTATCCTCTTCTTATTATTAAGCCAATCAGTTATTTCCAAACTTAAAACAGTTCCCAAAAGTCCCAAAATCCCGCAGTCATCAAACAGTCCAGGCAGAGTACAAGCTTCTTCTTTTTACAATTTCTCTTCTAGGGGTGAAGTCAAATTAGGGAAAGAAAAAACGTCCAATCTGTGCTTTAAATCTTTTTTAGAATTAATTTCTGTTCTCTTTATCTTCAAGGCATCTCCTCCAGCAAAGTCTTAGAGTAAAAAAAATTTTTTCCCAAGCCTCTCCCTTCCCACTTATAACAAAGGAGTTTAGGTTTTACCTTCTATCAAAAGGCTGGTTTCCCTTGTCCATTTGTTAATTCCATAAGGGAGGGAGAGTAACTTCCCCTTTTCGTCACTTTTCTTCGCAGCTGAAAACATCAATCAGGAATATTGTAGCGTCCAAGCCAATACTTTCCCAGGTGTTAAATATGTCCTTAAGGTCCCAGTTCGACCAAGAAAAAACTTTCGTTTTAAAACTCCTTCTTCCTCCTGCACATTCTTTATCCAGTTGCCGGCTTCTTTATGGCGGCCATAAAGACCACCGCTCCACCGTCTTGAGAGAAGAGGGTTATTGCCGGCTGGGGGGGGGTTGCGATACCCCTCAACCCCTGTCCGGATCCCCCCTTTCTTCAGCTGCCCCAACACCAAGGCGGCTAGCACAGCAGGGATCGCAGAGAAAAGTGAATCCCTGCTGTCACCGAAGCCGACAAACCGGAAGTGCTTCCTCCATTCTTTCTGACCTGTGAAGGGCCAGAGCACCTTTCCCAATGCTTGGTTGCCTTGGTTTTGCCCCCAAATCTTCCTGGGGACCCATTGCTGAGTCTGCATCAGCTTTGGTGCACGTGGGCAGCCCTGTGACTGAGAGGGTCCCTGAAGGTATTTCCTCACACTTGGGACCCCTGGCAGAAATGGGCTGAAAGGGCCTAGTTGCAGGGACGGGGAGGAAGCTTCGTGGTGCCACAGAGCTGGGTTTTCATGGCTTGTGCCTGTGTTGTGGCTGTGGCTGTGTTGCTGTCAGGGTTCCGACGCGGATGCCTTATTAAGGACGAGGCACCCCCAGGACGCAGCTGTGGGTGGTTTGTCTGCAAGGTCCAGCTTACCGGGCAAGCAAACAGGCCCAGCAAACAGTTGTGCAAAGAGAGGAAAACCAACACTTGGGCCTTCAGCAGAAGGGCGGGGCGGGAGATGGAAAAGAGGAGGAAGAAAGAGGGAGCAGGAACCCAGGCGAAGGGATGGGTGGTTGCTCTTTTCTGCGGATGGCCTTTTGCCTGTAACTGGAGCCCTGCTTGTGGATGGCCGGTTCCCAAGACGGGAAGAGGAACAAGGGAAGAGGATTTTCATGCAGGGGTTCAGTGGAGAAGAAAGAGGAGGAAGCAGAGGAGATGAAAGAGGCTGACTGTTGTGCTGCAGGTACCCTTTTATTGCTGACTCCGCTGCTGACCAGGTTCAGAGAGGCCGTAAGGAAGCCGGGTGGCCAGACGGTGCGCTCCCTGAATGAGTGAACAGGGAGAGCGAGCAGGGAGACCCTTTGGGGTCTGGATTTATCATAAAGAGGGAGGAAGCTGCTCCTAGGGTCATGTTTCTTTTCCTTCCTGAAGATAACCTGTGTGTGCAGGCTGGTTGACTTCCACAAAGAGAAAGGGAAGGGTCTACCTCCCAATTTATCAGGGATTCTTGGAAAGGAGCCTTCAGGGAGACCAACTGTCACAAAGATAGAAGGAAACCCAGCGGAGGGGACAGGCAGGGGTGTGGCCGAGAGGACCGGGAGTATTCTGCAGCTTCAGAAAAGCTCTCCCTGTGGAGGAGGTCTCTGGCCCTGCATGAAGGGCAATGACGATAAGCATCGGGAGCTGAGAAGGAAGGAAGGTGCTACAAGCTCTGCAAAAAGGGAAGATTGTGCTCAGGGGGACGGGGAGGAAATGGCAGGCAGTAATTGGAGAGGAACCATAATGGCAAAAGAGGACGTGGCTGCAACACCATTAGATGACCTGTGATGCCCAATGAGTGGGCAGGTGGAGGGAAGTGTCAGTGTCCACTCTCGCCCTGTGCTGTTCAACAGAGATATAAATTGCTCAGATGATGGTTAGAAAATATGATGATCAGGTCTGCAGACAACACGAAGGTGACAGCAAATGGCTTGATGGACTGAGTCAATTTTCAGGAGGATCTTGACAAGCTGGACAGTTGGGCAAAAACAACACAATGAATTTTAAAAGAGACAAATGTGGGGAAATCAGTGGCACGGATGATGGGGTGAGGAAAACCAAGCTGGGCAGAGGTGGTATTCAGTCAGTTCTGACCAGTTCTGGAGAACCGGTAGCGGAAAATTTGTGTAGTTTGGAGAACCTGCCAATCCCACCTCTGACTGGCCCCGCCAACCCCATCTCTTCTCCGCATCCCATTGAGTCCCAGCTGATCGGCTGGATCTTCTTTGGTTGCCCTGCCCAGGAGAAGGGAGCTGGAAAGCAGGTTAGTGGGGTGGGGAGGGGAGGGGGATTTTGCAATATCCTCCCCCTGCCACGTCCACCAAGCCACACCACACCCACAGAACCGGGAGTAAAAAAATTTGAATCCCACCACTGAACCTGGGCACCATTACATGTAAAAAGAGTGTCTTTAGCTAGTGAGTCACAAGGTGAACTTGGACTAGCGATGGTGCTGCACGAAAAGACAAAAAACAGGTGCAGTCCAGGCTGCGAAGGATCGTGTCTAGATCCAAAGGAGGAATCGTTCTTCCCCGTTCCGCATTGCTCAAACATACTGGAACCCGTCTTCCTGCTCCATCTCAATCATCCATTTTCCAAAAGGCACCTGGACTTTCTTGAATTTCTTCTTTGAAAATGTTTCGCTTCTCATCCAAGAGGCTTCTTCCACTTTTCCTGTTCGGTTTTGTGCTGCCCTTTAGGAAAGCCAGTGACAACCCGAGGCATATTCAGAGGGGAACAGTATATAGGCAATAAAAGTCTTGTGGTGTGGGCAGTCATATCCATTGAATTAAACTGTTCTGGACAAGACTGTTCCGGGGATTCTGTCTTCTTCTCATCTCTGTCTTTATGTTTTCCAGAAAATAGACGCAGCACTGGTACTTGGCAGCAGCTTTGGGCTGGGCATCTAGAAGCATCTGCTAAAAGCCGGAGCTCTTCAGCCAAGGAAGCGGTTGCCCAGGGAGCAAGGAGCAGCTGGCTCTCTTTCACTGCAAGACCCTCTCTTTCAGGATTGAGACTCAGCACTGAGCGGACCTCCAAAGTCCCTTCCCGCCCGGACCTTCTTTCATCCAATGAGGCATGGAGGTAGCAGCTCAGGCCGGGTGGACGAGGGAAATGAGCTCATCTCCAAATCCACCACTGAAAGCAGGAGCAGCTCTTTCCGCCTTCTGTCCCTCAAAGGCCGACAGAGTTCTGCAATTGGCAATCCTGCATGTTGAGAAAAACTCCATCCTGTCATCGACGGTTGCGGAACATGCAGCAACAAAAATTCTACATCCTTTCCATGCAGAAGGGAAAACCAGACAATGTTACATACAGTTTAACAGAGTTGGAAGGGATCTTGTAGGTCATCTAGTCCAACCCCCTGCTCAAGCAGGAGACCCTACACCATTCCTGACAAATGGCTGTCCAATGTCTTATTAAAAGCCTCCAGTGATGAAGCTCCCACAACTTCGGAAGGCAACTTCTGTTCCATGGGTTGATGGTTCTCGCTGTCAGACAATGTCTCCTTATTTCCAGGTTGAATCTCTCCTTTTATCAGTTTCCATCCATTATTCCTTGTCTGGCCTTTGGGTGCCTTGGAAAATAGCTTGACCCCCTTCCTCCTCTCTGTGGCAGCCCCTCAAATATTGGAAGGCTGCTATCCTGCCTCCCCTGGTCCTTCTCTTCCCTAGACCAGCCATGCCCAGTTCCTGCAACCATTCTTCATATGTTTTAATCTCAGAACATCCTGGTTGCTCTTCTCTGCACTCTTTCTAGAGTCTCAACCTTCCTCTAGGTCTTTGCATTGGTGGCATGCAAGCTTCCAAAATCCAAGCAGCTCATATGAAGGGGAACAGTAAACTCACCCAGCTACCTCTCCTTTTTAAAAAATGCTGGGGAGGGGAGGAATTGGGGGTCATCATAAGCCGTCAGCAGAGCCTTGATTAAAAATAAGAGGCTGGCCTACTGGGAGTCAAATAAGTCTCAGCTGTGCCAGAAATAGAGCAGGCTTAATTGGTGGTGATGTGGTGAGATCACATGGCTCTGGGGTTTTATTTATTTATTTATTTGATTTTATTTGATTTGTCCATCGCTCACAAGATGATAGGTATCAGTATAAACATGAGTAAGAATACAGAAAATAGGTACGATTAAATGGGGACAATAGGACAGGGACGGGAGGCACAATGGGGCACTTATGCACACGCCCCTTACGGACCTCTTAGGAATGGGGTGAGGTCAAATTTGAAGTGATCCTCACCTTTGGGGAACAATCTTCCCTTGTTCAGCAAAAACAGCCACTGTGTGGTGGAAGCAGATTTCAAGGGAGCAAGAGCTGAAGACGTGGCTTGGGATGTCTTCCCGTGAGAGACGGAAGCAGGGAGATCTTGCTCTATCAGATCCTGCGTGGAGCTGACCTTTGACCTCTCATTTGATCCCTTCTGGGAGTTCATGAAGTTCTGCTGCAGCTTGATTTGGTGTTGGGTGGGATGACCGAGGGAAATTCTGTACACTTTTAGCCCCTTTCTTGAAGGACATTGAGCTATTCAACTAAAAGCACTCTGTTGAAAATCAATAAGCATAATGTGTTTCAAAGCCAAGTAAAATAAAATATTATGTTATTTTCTGATATTATCCTTCCATATTGCCAGAATCAACATGCTTCTTTACATGAATTTTAAAAAGTGCCAAATATGGTAGAGGTTGTTCAGATGTAATCCTAGCCCTTCTCGTTTTTAAACAGAAAAACAAGTCTATGAAACATGAGGGTTATTTTATTTTTGTTTTGCTTGTTATTTGTTATTTTGTTATTTTAACTTCATAGCCATTTTAAGCTGCAGTGCAAACACAATAAAGTTTGGCCTGGAAATTCATAATTGCAAATGCCAGATAGTTTGCGTGAATAGGAATTTCTTGATTAAAATCAATACAGTCAAATTATACCTGTTTTTAAAAGCACCCGACTGCCTTGGAATTAAGTATGACTAATTGCCTAAACTACATAATGAGTAGCAGATGAGAAAATCAAATTTAAAAGCAAACAATTTTAGCTTTCATTCTTCTGCTGTCGTGTTGTAGGACCAAACAGTTGGAGTTCACCCATCAAACAAGCCATGGTCAAAGAAGTCAAAATGACTCCAAGGGTTCAGCAAGAATGCCAAGCCATGGTTTTCCAATCTAAGTGGCCTTGGCAAACATGCATATGGACAGGGGTGTCCTCTGAGGGCAGAGGAGGAGGAGGAGGAAGACTGAGTACTGAGGAGTATTAAGCCCATGTTATTCAACAGGTGGCTAGCAGTCCAGATGAGAAGCAGACAGGCGGTGTTATTTGACCAATAGATGACTATGACCAAGTTGGGTAGGGCTGGAGCAGCTCAAAAACCCAGATAGTCTGAGCCCAATAACAAAGCATCACATCCTAATTAGCGGAAGCAACAATTCTCTCTCTGCGATAGATAAATCACACTTGGAATAGGAGCCCCAGCCTGGGCATTGCCGGCTGCCTCTTAGGAGGGATTTCTGATAATAAGAGCCATTAACCAATGGAACGTGGTGCCTGGTGCTGTGATGGATTCCCCTTCACTGGAAGAAATCTCCCTGGATTCCTAAGCTTCCAAATCACATCGACTGCCTTCTCTTCCGTCATCTTCTAATAATCCCTATCAGACCATTTGTCTTTTTGGCAGCAATCACACTCTAGATTGATATTTTCAGCCAGTCAAGCTTGTTTGCCTGGATACCTCATTCCTGACTGGCCAATGAAAAAATGCTTGCTTAGCCCTCCCCGGGGGCACTGTTTTGGGGGGGCTGGGGGCCTCTACCCAAGCAATCCAGGGCCCAAGCACTCTCAGAGCAAGGTGGAGTGAACACGCCTGGCCACAGAGCCAGCTGGCGAGGCAATGGGGGCATGGTGGGAGGGGGCGGGCTGGTGGGGCTGGCCCTACTGCTGCCCTGAAGAGCCCCTGGAAGGGGGCTCAGTGGACCTGTCCCGTCTCTTGCAGCTGTAGGTCCTCTTGGCCCACCCTGATTCCTCCCCCACCCTCCCCATTGACACGGAGGATCTCTGAGCTGGTAAGACACACACACACACACACCCATATGGAAGGAAGACAGCTTGAAGCTCTGCTCCTCCCAAGCCTCCTCACGTCCACTGGCCTGAACTTCATTGCCGTTTAGTTTACTTTATTGTCATTGCACCATCTTCAGTGCACATCATGACCAGGAAAACAAACACAAAAACACGTCCTTCACCCTCCACACATTGAATTGAAAACCCCTGACGTTGCATTCACTCATATTCACTATACAGTAGAATTTAATAGAGTTACTGCCCTGGGATAGAAGCTGTTTTTCAGCCTATTTGTCCTTGTTTTTATTATTCTGTACCGTCTGCCAGATGGTAATAGTTAAAAAAAAAAAGGGTGCCCAGGATGAGATGGATCTTTGAGGATGTTTTGAACTTTCTTAAGACAGCGGGAGCTCTAAAGCTCTTCCAAAGAGGGGAGAGGGCAACCATTGATCCTCTGGGCAATGACGTTAACCCTCTGGAGGGCTGTCCTTCTCTGCCCCTGTGCAATTGGCAAACCCTTGCACACTTGAGATGTGCAATGGGCTCCCTTCTTCCAAGGGCTGCAGGTCTGACATCTGCTCCTTCCTGATGCTTTGCACTTGAGCTCCTGCTTCCCCTCCGAATCCTATTTGCTGGCCAAGGAGATGGATGGGCGGGACCTGTGGGGCTCTGCGCTTCTCTATGGAGCTGGCAGCAGAGCACCCAGGAGAGTTTTAACCAGAGACAAATTGACCCCCACTTACATGACAAGAGGTAAATGTTGTGGTTTGATGGCAGCCTGTGCAGACGGCAGCAGAATCGGACAGTGGGGAAGAACCGGGACCAATCCAGGAGTCTCAGGAGGACTCGGACGAGAGTCCTGTGTCCAGTGCAGAGATGGGGCCAGGCCCATCTGGGACTGGGGTGCTGACTCCAGAGCCTCCAGAGTCTGGCAGCAGCGAGACAGAGGACCCAGGGGAGCCTGTTCCCATTGCGCGCATGCTCAGAGCTGCCAGAAGGCAAGAACAATTAAGACAAAAGGGGCGACTCGAGAGTAAAGCTTGGAGGTGCCCCTCCCATAAGGGATAAAGGAAGTACAAAGGTAGGAAAGCCTTTGCAGGAAGCAAAGTTGTTCACTCTGTTCGGATTAAACCTCAAAGCTCTGTGTGGACTTTGTACTTCGGTTGGTTTTTTATAATTAATTTGGCACTTCAGTATTGGCAGCAATTCAAAAGAGAGAAAGGTGGGTGCTTATCTCGAGGGGCTGTTTGGGACTCATTATGGGCTGGGAATGCACATAATTCCCAGCAGTAAAATAAAACAAGACTTGTTTGGACTAAGTGTGTGCTTAATTACAGTCTCAGGAAGCCGTGGCCAGAACAGTAAAATTGGGCAGCAGGACGCATATGAAAAGCTTTCAGGCAGCTAGATATCATTGTTCAGACAGTCTCTAAGTCATGAATGGTCAGGTGCAGGACCCGGGAGCTGGACTGCAATGCTGTAAGCCCTGAGCTGAGATTCATTTCCCTTGCACACAAAAAGACATTTCCGTTTGCTGAGCTGCTTTGAAAGTTACAAATGTCCTCTAGCAAAATGCTTGGAAAATCCAGGTCATCTCCTGGTTTCGATTGCATTTCTTCCCCCAGTTAGAAGGAGGCCAGAGGTCTCATCCTTTCCTGCTCTTACCAAACCAATCTCTGCAGCAATTCTGGAGTGTAGCACGAGGACCCCAAGTCTCCGTTCAGGCAAACGTTTCCTGCTGCCATCGGTTTCCAAGGCTGTTGATTGCCATCCATGAGAAACACAGAAACGGTGGGGACCTTGTATAGAAAAGGACTTTCTCCTCTTGGATGAACGAAGTGAAGATTCAATCCACTTTGGCTTCTGTGAAGGGACTGGCTGCTCCCAATCACAGCCTGCAGGGAGATGGGCTGTGAGATCAAGGGGAAGCAACTCCCTTGGCCCTCATACTGTAGAGAGGGAGCACCCAGCCCTCTCCGAGAATGGAATATTTTGAGAAATATTAACAAGGTAGAATATTATATTTCCCTGCATGAGAAGTGGACAAACATGCTCTTGGAAAACAGCCCCCACCTTCCTTAACAGCCCACAGCAGATGTCAGCACTTAAGAAATATGGAGATAGGTGGCTCTTTTCATAGGCAAAATTCCCTGCGGCAAGGTCTAAACAAAGGCAGGATTAGCCCCCAGCCACAATAGGAATTGCCCAACAAGCCCCTTCGTTGCATCAGCCAAACTTCAACCAAGCTTAGCTCAGACAAACTCCTAGGATTTGTACATGGTCCCGTGGGAGTCTGACAACAGCCAATAGAATACATGTTCTTGCACAGGAACAGCAAGCTCAAGTTCAAAGCCCAAGACGAGGTATAAAAACCCCTCACTCTCCATCCCATGTAATCAGCTACCCAGAATCACATGGGCTTGGTGGTTCTGCTTCATCATTAAACCATCTTTCCAATCAGCCTCCATGTTTCCACTGTTTTTCTCCCAGCTTGGAGCTGAAGCAGATGGATAGTTCCTCCATCAGTACCTAAGTAGAGGGAATAATAGATAATAGAAAGAGTTCCTCCTAAAAATGCTTCTGGAAAGGTTGGAGTAAGGTTGGATTCAGCTGGGCAAAGCAAAGGGAGATCTTGTGCATTAAAACAACCCATCAGGCCTGCCAGTTTCCCTCCTCCCCTGAATGGAAGGACGATGGTCTCTTCGGTGCTGAAGGCTAGCAGCCGTGGGGAGACCCCAGGACCGTGTGCCTCCCCGAGAGGCCCAGTTACCAAGGGAAGATTCTCAGTGGGTTTAATGGTGCAAGCCTCATGCTGCAGGTTCCCATGCAAAGGATGGATAAGGCAGTGGTGTCCTCAGAGGGGGTCCAGCCTGATTTAAGACTCCATGCTATTGAGCCTCCTCCTCCTCTCCACATCAGAGTGGTATTCAGCAGGTTCTAACCGGTTCTGGAGAACTGGTAGTGAAAATTTTGAGTAGTTTGGAGAACTGGCCAATCCCACCTCTGACTGGCCCCACCAACCCCATCTGTTCTCTGCCTCCCGTTGAGTCCCAGATGATCAGCTGGGTCTCCTTTTGTTGCCCTGCCCAGGAGAATGGAGCTGGAAAGCAGGTTAGTGGGGTGGAGGAGGGAAGGGGGATTTTGCAGTATCCTTCCCCTGCCACGCCCACCAAGCCACACCCGCAGAACCAGTAGTAAAAAAATGTGAATCCCACCACTGCTCGACATGCTTCACATTTGGGCTGCCTTTGACCCAAAGGCCCCTCCCGGAGTGGGCTGATGCATTGGAGGGGCTGCGCAGGTACCCCAAGGAAGTTTCCACTTTCAGTGACTTCAGAGATGCTTTTGCAGTACCCTCATGCTTGTTGTAGGTAGAGGTATAATTATTTCATTCAGCTTTCCTGTGAAGTGTGAAAACTATCTTTACCAATCCCTCTAAATTAGTTCAATATAATATGCAGCGAAACAGGAGATGGAAAATGTTAATTGAAATTGGAGAGGTGTTTATAGGGTGATAGAGTGTGCCCAACTGTGACTGGAATTAATGTTGGGGGGCCCTCGTAAGGAGCTCGCATCCCGGCACTGATTAAGTATTTTCACTGCAAGTCAAGCCCTGTCAAATGACCCTACGGCCCCCTGAGGAGGGGTTTGAAAGCCCCCACCCCCGTGGGAGAGGGTGGGCCTTAAGGGTCCTTTTGAAGAACTGGAGGGGCGACTAAGGGTGGACAGAGATGCCAAAGTGCCTCAGGGGCACCCCTTTCTGAGGCCATCCAAGACCCGGCCAGTGCCCATTCTCTCTGGCCCTGCAAGTCCTACAGAAGGCCAATGGAATTCCAGGAACTAAACATGCACACCAGCCGTGGGATCCTACCTGTTCCACTACCAGTTGGAGGGTCGCGCGCATGTGCGCACACACCTAACTCACGCGTGCAGCTTTCCCCGCTGAGGCCTGCAATGCCAATCAGCGGAGAGGAGAAAGAAGAGAAAAGTGCAGGGGCGGGTGGGAGGTGGGGGGGCCCTTCCTGGGCTTTTCTCTTCTTCTCCTCTCCGCTGATCGTCGGAGGCTTTCTTGACTACTGAACTGAACTGGGCCGAACCAATAGCATACCACCACTGATGCACAAGGGAAGGCTTCACTCTCCCAGATCCCCTAGACTTTGGCCTCCGACTCCCTTGAAAGGAGTCCCTGGGCCCCTGACGGAGGGCAGCTCTCAAGGGAGCGGAAATGGGGAAGATGCAGGCAGAGCCACTTCCCTACAAGGCCTCTCCTGGAGCCAGGAAGACATGGCTGCAGAGATGAAGGTTCCCCACTGACGGGCACAACAGAGTCCGGCACCTGAGCCCCTTCCAGGCTGGCATCTCCCACCAAAGGCTCAAGCCTGGCAATGACTTTCCAAGCCTCCTGCCCAGGTGGTCTTGGGGGCATCTGGAGAGGACTTGCTGATTTCCTCTCCCTGGGCTGCCCCTATTGACCTCACCCCGTTCCTACGAGGTCCGTAAGGGGCCTGCATAAGGGCACCATCGTGCCTCCCGTCCCTGTCCTATTGTCCCCATTTATTCGTACCTATTTCCTGTATTCTTACTCATGTTTATTCTCACATCTATTGTCTTGCAAGTGATTGATAAATCAGATAAATTAATAAATAAATAAGAGACCAAATCCCAAATCCAGCTTCCAGAAACAAGAATCTCCTTCAGCTTCTCCTGGAAATATACCTTCCCTCCCCCAAGCATGGAAAGGTTGCCGGTGCCCGCAGAGTCTTGTGGAAGCACTGGATGGTCTTAAGGGGGCAGCTGGCAGTTCTATGCTCTGTTCAGCATGCTCGGTTGACTCCCCTCTTCTTGCAGTGATCCCTCTTGAGCATTTCCCCAAATAACCGCGGCTTTGAGGCCACACCTGGCTGAATACAGCACAATGTCCATCAGGGTTTCAAGCCCTTTTTGCCCCACAGAACTGGGGAGCATTGAAAAGGGGGAAGGGAGGGAGGGAAGAGCGAGCACATTTTATCGTTCGAGTGAAGCAAAAAGGCAGCATTAGGGGCCCTTTCGGGAAGCCCCGGGGGTCGATTCCTAGTCCTTGGTTGTTCTTCCCTACTCAACAGAATGTTGCAAAGGAACTCTGTAGGATGGGGTCCCCAAACTTGGCAACTTTAAGACTTGTGGACTTCAACTCCCAGAATCAGCTTTGCTGACTGAGGAATTCTGGGAGTTGAAGTCCACAAGTCTTAAAGTTGCCGCGTTTGGAGGCCTCTGCTGTAGGGGATCAGGGTTCAGGGGGCACCCAGAGGCTCAGGACTCCTTCAACAGAACAATCTCCGAAGGCAGCTGGGCAGCAACGAGCCCTGCGGAAGATCCCTGGTCTCTTCACAAATACAGCACCACCCGTAACTTACACTTCCTGGGGAGTCAGTGTGTAAGACCCAGATGGTGTAGCTGAGACAGATTGCAGCCTGTCATTCCCTCCCTTTCCTTTCACCTTTGGACTTAGAGGGCAAGTTGGTTGGCCAGGGCTGCAGTCCGGCTGCAAAGAGAGAAGCTCCTGGGGATCTGTCAAAAGAAGAGCGGGGCTGGCTGGTGAATGTCAGAGGGCAGTGTGGCACACCAGAGCTGAAGGGGCAGCCAATCAACAGATGCTGCCCAGGAGAACAAGGAAATGCCGGTGTGTAGAGGCAGCCCTACCCCAAGAATTGCTTCAGGAGCAGCCAAAAATTGTGAGTGGCTGACGCAGAGCCCACCAGCCACCCTGACCAACCTCGGCAGCAGATAACAGATAATCAGAGTTGGAAGGGACCTTGTAGGTCATCTAGTCCAGCCCCCTGCCCAAGCAGGAGACCCTACACCATTTCTGACAGGTGGGAGTCCGATCTCTTCTTGAAAGCTTCCAGGGATGAAGCTCCCACAACTTCCGAGGGCAACTTCTGTTCCATGGGTTGATTGTTCTCACTGACAGAAAATTCCTCTTTATTTCCAGGTTGAATCTCTCCTTGTTCAGTTCCCATCCATTATTATTCCTTGTCTGGCCTTCAGGTGCTTTAGAAAATAGCTTGACCCCTTCCTCTCAGTGGTGGCTCCTCAACTATTGGGAGGCTACTATCCTGTCTTCCCCGGTCCTTGTCTTCCCTAGACTAGCCAGGCCCAGTTCCTGCAACCGTTCATCGTAGGTTTTAATCTCCAGACTCCTTAATCATCCTGGTTGCTCTTCTCTGCACTTTTTCTAGAGTCTCAGCATCTTTTTTATAGTGTGGTGACCAAACTGGATGCAGTTTTTTAGGTGTGGTCTTACTAAGGCTTTATAGAGTGGTATTAGTACCTCATTTGATCTTGATTATATCCTTCTCACTTGTGTAAGTAACACCTCCTTAGTATCTGCAACAACAGACACTAAGGAGGTGTTACTTATACAAATGAGATTCAGAATAAAGATGTAAAAATAAGAAAATAGTTACGTAATAACCATTGAGAAACTCTGGAATAGGGTTTCCTGATGCAGAATGGCAGACAAACATGCCTTTTCAGGGACAATGCTGGGACAGAGATTGGTATCTAGGTGCTGGACCTATGGAACCTCTCTGGATAAAGGAGGAGCCATGAGATTGCTCACTGGTGCTCCAGAAAGCAGTTCTTCCTAAGGAACCCTAGGATCCGCCGTGGCATCTGGTTCAACGGCCATGGTGTCTGCTTACAGTTCTGGTGGGTGAGGGTGACCAGCTAAGGTGCCAGCACACGTGTCTGGTGGAGCCAGACCTCAGCCCCACCTTCGCTTTGAATAACACCCAGATTCTGCATGTCTTCCTCTGCCATTTCCCAAGGACACCTGAGCCATTTCAGAAGTCTGGGCCAGGCTCCAAGAGGAGTGAGTCTGCTGGACAGGCTGCTGGATTCAGTGACTGCAAATGTTCTCTACTCCCAGTGGGGATTCAGGAGCAAGTGAGAAGCCAGAACCTGCCATGATTGATGCATGGCTGTTTCTCAGTGGCTGCAAAGGCCCATTTCCTGGCCCTTCCCATGCAGCACCTAGAAGGCTGCAGATGGCCAGGCTGGTTAAAGGGAAGAGATGGCCAGGCAAGTGAAGAAGTGGAAGCCATAGAGGGAGATCATGGGATAGAGGTCAAAACTGCACCAAGCGCAGGGTTGTACTGAGGAGGAATCAGCCAAGCCCGATTGGCCTGGGAGAAATAGATGATAGATAGATAGATAGATGATAGATAGATAGATAGATAGATAGATAGATAGATAGATAGATAGATAGATAGATAGATAAGAGAGAGAGAGAGAAAGAGAGAGAGAGAGAGAGAGATATGATACTGTAGATAGATAGATGGGTGGGTAGATAGGTAGGTAGGTAATCAGGCAGGCAGGCAGATTATAGTTTGACAAAGAGCATAAAAAGTAACGGAAACACAACTTAATTGCAGGAAAGGGAGGGAGCGAGGGAGGGAGAGAGAGAGAGAGAGAGAAAGAAAGAAAGAAAGAAAGAAAGAAAGAAAGAAAGAAAGAAAGAAAGAAAGAAAGAAAGAAAGAAAGAAAGAAAGATAGCTTCTGAGTTCCTTTGTAGCAAATATAACACAGATACAAAATTATATAACTCTATAGTTAACCAAAAAAGCTCACTCTTTTCTATTATCCACTTTTCTGTAATTATCAAAAACTGTTCTGTATTCTGTACAGTGGTGGATTTGTAAACTGTACAGATGCAGATCGATAAACTCAACAAGACATCCATAACAAAGTACATTTATTGGTTCATCAGGTATCCTCATAACTCACATTTGTGATGAAGTTCTTCTTTAATGACCAATCCTTTGTATATCTGTCTTATAGGTAAAAAGATGATTATCATCTATCCTTTTTCTCTCATCTCGTGGCAATAGAGGTAGAACAGTTACCACGAGTCCGTGGTAAGGAAAACTCCTCCTATCGAGGGTCAATTTAGTGACCAATCAGGATTACAGATGTGGTCACGTGATATGGACTACATTTCCCAGTATACCTTAACTACATTTACCATGATGCATTCCCTTAAGGGGACAGCTCACAATTGCTACCTAACTATCCAAATCCCATTAACTCTAAACTGTCTGGATAGCACACTCCCCTCCTGGAATTGTAAATTCCACTATTAAAAGAAGAAGAAAAAATAACTATAAACTAAGATAAGCAGTAGACAGTAATACTAACTGAATAGCATATATGTCAGCCTTCAAGATCTTCTACTATTGCTTTGCATCCTTCGGCTGTCATAAGTAACGGGGGTGGAGGGGGGAAAGTATGGGAAGCGAGCTGGAGGTGTTACATTCTAGTGTTGTATAAAATGAGGAGGGGGGAGTATACATTCTTATTTAGGTTTCTATTTCTCGCTTAGCTTTCTTTTCTCTGTGCAGCTGCAAATCTTTATCAAAATATGCCAAGGTCAACGGACAGAGGCCTCATCACCACCTGAAGATGTCCACATGATCATATTCACAACTTTTAATTGGAAGAATCATTTGAACTATTGGGGGTGGGAACATTTCCATCACTTTGTATATGTGGTCTGCGCACCTAATTTCTCAGATTCAGAATTCTATGGCTGCTACGACTTCATTTTCAGTAAAAGATATCTTTTCTCTAATTTAAGGAGTCTAAGTATTTCTTTCTTGAATTTTGAATGGAGCACCAACAGACAATATAACTATATAACTAAGATAAACAGTCAACATTAATAAAGCATCAAACAAAGCAAAGCATGCAAAGCTTGAGGTTCAATCTTCAAGTTCAGACTCTTGGTGCAAGTCTGCTGGTCACCTCTGGCAGCCTTTTAGAGTGTACAGGTATTCTTGGTGCCAATGGTGAAAGTCTGGTGGTCGCTTCTGGTGGCCTTTTAGGGTTGGAACGGTAGTCTTGCTTCCACAGTGTCAAAGGGCATCGGGAAGGTGTTGGAAAGGGTGTTGCATAGGCATATACCTGTGTGGACCTCTTAGTGGACCTCTGGTGGTTGCTGGCGGCCATTTAGGGTGTCCTAGCGAGAGTGTACTGAGTGCCGGCAGCCTTTTAGGCTGGAACAGCATTCTTGTTTTCGATGGTGCTAAAGGGCGTCGGGAGGCTGTTGGAATGGATGGTGGTAAGGCTGGGTTGGAGCCTGCATCCAATCAACACTGACATTTCCTACGATCCCCCATCCTAGGGGAGATTTGATGGCCACTGGGCTGTCTATAGGGCCGCCGACTGACTCAGAGAAGAGAAAGACACATGGGGCATTATTTCCCAGCAAGAGTAAGATCTCAGCCTCCAGATCTAGAGCGGGGAAGTGATGAGCCAGGTGCTGTAGGTGAGGCATGCTACTTATGACCTCAGGTGTTGCGATCTGACTGGTCATTCAGTACCCCATCGCATTCAAACATGGGCGGTAGTCGGAACCGGGAACTTCCATCCAATGACTCTATGCAGAGTCCAGTAGCTCTCCTCCCCACCATGCTTCTTAGTCCATGGCACGTTGATACAGTGAAGTGAAGTTTGTCCTGTTGCACCTCAAAGAGTTCGAAGAATGCAGGTATGGCCAGGGTGCAGGTGCTTAGAGTGTCTATCAGCACGTACATTTTCATGGCCTCTTCAGGGCATCCTTCAGGGTACACTTTGGCTAAACAGATGGGAAGAAAAGAACAAGGGCATGGTGAGTCGGCGCACAGTGCTGTGCAGTTGACACTCATTCTCAGTTTTGGTTGCAGTTTGGCAGTCTGCCAAGGAGCCCTGTATGCTTCTGTGTTACATTGAGTCTCCTTGTCCGAAGGAGGGCTACGAGGTATCTGCAGTGGCGGCTCTGAGTCTGGATGCAGCACGGTCGGGTGCTGGTCACTATTGCATAAGTCGCATTGCACCTTGGCTGTGCAGCACTTGGATGGGTGTTTGGATTCGCAACACTTGTAGCAGTATTGGTACTCCCTTATCAATTCTTTTTGTTGGGTCAGTGATTTCGCTGCAAATCCAGTGCACCTGTTCAGCGAGTGACCAGTGTGGTGCATAGGACAAAACAGTATTCTCCTTGTATTCGAGATCTAAATTGGGTTGTATCTGATGAGTTCTCTCCCCAACTGCGTGTGGATGAGGAGTCGATTTTGGTTTTATGGACAACCATGAAGGGTCTTTCCCTAGCAGTGTGCGTAGGGCCTGTGGACGATATATGGGTGCTGTTGTATCATTTTTCATTGGGAGGACTAACAGCTCTGAGTGCGCGGGCCCCGGGAAGAGTTGCACACTATTTCCTGGTGGGCCACAAATTTTTTGAGAATGGTAAAGGGTATAAAGTTGTGGTGGCCCTTGGCCATGAAGGCGTCAGAAATCTGGAGCTATTGTTCAATTAACACCTGTGGGAGTTTTCGAACGATCTTGTACCGCTTTCAGTTGTATGAGGATATTAGAGAGTTCCGTGATCAGGTGAGGCTTGCCAATAGGAATTTTAGGAAATCTGTGGAGGCTATCCGGAAGTGTTAATTGTACGTCTGAGGCAGTGCCATACAGATTGTCAAGTCTTTGCCATGACAACCGTAGGGCAGCGTCTGGGTTGTCTAAGTGGGAGGCATAAAGTGCCTTTGTATCTCTGGCAGACTGCAGCCCTAGCCACACCATCAAGTGTATGAGTACTTCATCGGATTTCAGGCATGCAGCCTGAATGGGGCACAGGAAAACTTTCTTCTATAGGAGATATTCACCACCTGGCTCGTCAGAGAATTTGTATACACTGTTAGCGGCCAAATCTAGTTTTCCTCTGCTTACTGCCAACTCTCTCCAGTAGTCTGCATCATCTGTAGAGTTGGGTTGAGGCATTGACATAGAGGGGTCTTCCCTTGGATTCTTGTAGGGTAAGTTCGAGTTGTATGTTAACAATGGGTTGTAGCCTTCCTCCCAGGGCTTACAGAGGATGTCGTTCTGCCAGTCCAGAGGCGATGGTGGAGCTTCACGCTGTTGTGTAGGCTGGCCGCAGTTATCTTGTTGTGCCTGTGAGCTTGGGTAGTGTGGAGGTTGTGGCTGGAATGGTACTGCTTGTGGATTGAGTGTGGCAGGTATCGTCGGTGGCATGTCTACTTGTGGAGCAGTTGTCGTGATCACTGGTGGGCTAATTTGCTCACCTGGCAGGTCATGAGACATTGGAGTAGGATTGCTGGCACTGGAGCTCTGGGTCTTCCCAGTTCAACTGTATGTACTTAAGCTTACGTTCACTGTCTCTCCACCATGCGAGATGCTTCTCTAACTCCTTTTGCATTAATAGGAGTTTCTTGAGGGGCAACTTGCTTTGTGGGGGTGTCACAGATCCTTGCCAGCTCCGTCCATGCGTTTGCATGACGGAGATGCTGCCTTTCCCAATCATTTCTGAAGCGTGTCACCGTGGGTGAGATAAGCTTTCTATGCCATCTGAGGTCGTAGGCTTTCTGAGGTATCGTGGCTTCTCGAGAGGGTTGGACATCTAAAAGTGGTTGTTGGGAACCAAGCTCCACACTCACGTCAAGGGTGGGTGGAGAGTTGGAGTTCCCTGGTACATCAGAGACATCTGTCATGGCTGAAGCAGTTGCCATGTTTAAAATTGGCAAAAGGTGACTTTTGGAAAATTTAGTGGTTTTCTGTGCAATTCCTTTTTTTTGTACTAGGGTGCACTGCAAGCAGGTAGCAGAAAGTAGAATTGCTGCTAGATTTAATACTTGAGCACATAGGTGGCGCTGTAGAGTCTGGGCGATGCTAGCACAGCACACAGTAGGGCTGTTTCTAGGGTGCGTTGTGTGCTTGCTACACAAGGGGGCACTAGAGGTTGTGTAGCAAAGTCTAAAGACTTGGGGGGCTAAACGCAGAAATATGCCTGTTAGTGTTGCTTGCTCCACAAGGAGCAAGCTCCTCACCTGGTCTTTCATGACTGTGGGGATGCTGCAACAGTCGTAAGTGTGAAAAACGGTCATAAGTCACTTTTTTCAGTGCCATTGTAACTTTGAAGGGTCACTCCACACAAGCAAAGTACCAGCAAAGGAGGGGGAAAGAACCCCAGAGAAGTTCCTGAGACAGGCAGTCTAGTCCTGCCAAGAATGTAGTAAGGGTTAACGGAGAGGCAGTTTCTGTAAGCAACCCCAGAATGTTTCCTTCCTGCCTTCCTTACAGGATTAGGCCAGTAATTTCTTCTAACAGCCGGTTCTCCGAACTGCTTAGAACGATAACAACCGGTTCTAGCGAATAAGTGCGAATTGGTAGAATCTCACCCCTGCTTTTAATTTTAAAATCATTTGAATTAATGTATGAATTTGTATCAAAATTTTGGCGCTTCTTTTACAAAGCATGATAAAATGTCTGTTCATGTGGTTTACACTTCCAGGAAAGGTTCAAAGTGCCTCTATACATTCTAGAAATTTCTCTGGAGGTGAATACAAACAATATAGTGTATGATTCGATAAAAAAAATCCTTGAAGGCTAGTACACAATGTGAATTTGAATCCTTTCAGCCACATATTTTCCCACTGGTCCATTTGTATATTTTCAGTCCATTTTATTGTACATTCTTTCAATTGTCCTTCTGTCTCCATATTTCAGCAAAAGTTTATAAATTTTAGCAATAACCACTAGCATTAGTAGATAATTCTATTTCAAGTTCACTTTGTTCAAAACCATAAAACCTTTTATCTAGTTTAACTCTTTCCGTTTACAAAGGAAAACCATCAGCAACTATCCTTTTGTTATCAAACCTTATCTTGATCTCATTTCACAATCTCTTTGAAAAAATACTAAAGAGTGCCTCATAATAAACATCATTTATGTTTACATATCCTTTCTCCTTCTATAAAAAGCCATCAAGACACTTCCAGGCAGAATTTATGTTTGTATTTATTCCATCTCTAAGTGTAGTCCACCTGCCACAATGGTTTTTAAAGCTTTATCGTACCACAGATATCCATATCACCCAAGTCTCAAATCATGGACTTCTAAATGGGATAACCTTCTATATCTAAAAATCCCCATTCCTTCCTCCAGCCCAAGCAGACAAGAAAATCTGGTTTCAGATCTGATAAGCCCAATCCTTCTCTTTCTTTCATATCTTGTAACACCTTATATTTAACTTGTGGTGTTTTTTCCTTGCTGTACAAATTTAGATGCATCCTTCTGTCATTGTTTAAATGGTACATCGGTTGTCGGAATAGGTATTGTCTGAAACAAAAATAATATTATAGGCAAAAACATTCATATTAGTCACAGTTATTCTACCTAATAGTTGGACCCCATCCCACAAAAACTCCATCTCCGTTTCTCCAGGAAAGTGTTTTTAATGATGGGGTAGGAATGTGGACTCAAGGCACTTAAACAACACGCTGAAAACCTGGAACTCCAACGGCCCTCAGCTCCTCAGATTCAGACTCCGATGCGGGGGTGGGGGTGGGGGTTGATGACCCTCCCCCTCCCTCTGCTGGAGACAGAGGGGGACTTCCAGCCTGAGTGAGGCTTTGTCGTACCGCCGGTTCTCCTCCTGGAAGGCCTCCGCAGAGAAGGGCCCTTTTCCTAGGAGCCCGACTGTCGCGGCTGGAGCAGCCAAGCGAGGGAACCAAGAGGTGCCTCAAGGAAGACGAGGGACGAGGGGAGACAAAAAGGGGCTCTGGCCTCTGCTGATGTTCCCACCCTCAAGCCCGGCACAGATCCTAAAGACCCCCAGGGATCCGTACCGTGGTTGATGCGGCCATAGTTATCTCCTTCAACTCAGAGGGCCCAGACGATAACACTGGTAGTCCTTGTCTTACGGCCACAATTGAGCCCCAAATTCCTGTGGCTAAGTGAGTTTTGCCCCACTTTACCAGCTTTCTTGCCACGATGTTAAGTCAGTAGCACAGCTGTCAAGTGAAGCTGACTTCCCCACTGACTTTGCTTGTTGGAAGGTTGCAAAAAGTGACCACAGGTTTATGACCCCTTGTTATGGCAAAGTGGGCCTCTACTACTTCAGCCAAAGGCCCTCCAACAACCAGCAAGGCTCCACCCCCATGCGACCCTGTAGGCAGCCACTCTCGGACTCCCAAACACAGCCCCAGTGGCCCAAAGGAAGCCCACAGAGTAGGAGCCTACTCACAGGGCAAGGAGCAGGATCCCAAGTCCAGTCCACCAGGCAGAGTCCAGGCACAAGACAAGGGAGAAGAAACAGGTCCCAGAAAAGAAGCTGGTCCAAAGTCCCAGGGAAGCAGAGGCCAAACGCCGGCCACCAGAGGAGGGCTAGGTCCAAACCAACATGTGAAAAGCAATCTTCCAAGTGAGGCAAGGCAAACAGCAAAAGGCACGATTTGAAGCCAGGGGTGGGGTGGGGTGGGGTGTGAACAAACCATTGGTCCTGGCAAAGATTAACTCCCCGTGGCTCCTCCTTAAGTTACTCCCCTCCAGATGTTCCTTGTGAGGAGGGATGGGGTGACCTCCTCCAGAGTAGCCTTGCAGCCCTTCTCTGGGCTTGCCTCCCCTCCGCTCTCCGGGCCCTTGGATGGAGCGGGGGAGGAGACAGTAGTTCCTCATCAGAGGAGACCAGCTGCCTATCAGCACCATTGCCTGTCAGCAGCTGATCCTCCCCCCCCCCCCTGTACAGGCAGGCAGGCAGGCAGCTCTCCATCTGGTCGACCACCTCCCCCAGTGCCTGAGGGGAGCATCGTCCTCAGCCCTGGAACTCAGAGAGTCCCCGTTGCAACTCCTACTCCTCTGAACCGGGCTCTGTGGGGGCCATGACACACAGGATCGTGGGACAGTGCAGCCATCATAACTATGAGCCAGTTGCCAAGTGTCTGAATTTTGCTCATGTGACCACGGGGAGGCTGCAAAGGTCCTAAGTTTGAAAAATGATCACGAGTCACTTTTTTCAGTGCTGTTGGTCTCTAGGTGGCCTGTTGTAAGTCGAGTGCTATTTGTATTTGGCATCTATTTCTTTGTCGTCCTCTCCTAACAAACCGCAAGCATCTTCCCCCTGAAACTGCTGACATGTCGGGATGACAGCTGGAAGCTGGAAGCAAGCTGTATGGGATCCAAAGGTTGCCAACAGTGAATCGTCTCTTAGCCCTCATTGGGAGTCTAGGCTGGAGGGCACATCGGCGATATAGTTCAATAGCCTAAATCCTTTCCACACAGCCGATTCCCTCCCTCCCTCCCTCCCTCCCTTTCCCTTAGGTTTCCCCCTTCCTGGTTTGAAGATCATCTAGCCTGCTGCTCAGGATGCCAGGCCCTACTTGGTGCATTCTCCGATTAACTGCCAGTGACATGAAAAATGGCCCAGGCTGCTTTGATTCTGCAGCAGTGACATCACGGATGGCCCGTTGGTCAGCTCCACCCCCCCCCCGCCCGCCCCATGTCCCAGAAAGGACACACCATGCTCTGCCTTCTTCTCTGGGGTCTCAGCCCCTCCAGCATTCATCGGCTGGGCCTTGGACTAGACTGCCTCCTAGGGTCCTTTCCCTCCATTTCCTTCCCCCCTCGGCTCTCCACCGGCCTCCTCCCCACACTCGCGGTGGGCTACACTCGGCTATGTTGGCAGCCCGCCTGGTTTGGCTGCTCATTTCAGCATCTGGAATTAGCACCACAGAAGGAATCTTATTAATTGGCGGCAGAAGGGAGAAGGAAGGAAGGAAGAAGGAAGGAAGGAAGGAAGGAAGGAAGGAAGGAAGGAAGGAAGGAAGGAGGGAGGGAGGGAGGGAGGGAGGGAGGGAGGGAGGGAGGGAAGGAAGGAAGGAAGGAAGGAAGGAAGGGGGGGGGCTGCTGTTCTGTACAAGCCAAGCTCATGATGTGCGGTGTTTATAAATAGGCCTGGACCGACTTGTAGCCATCACAGCTTCAGAAGTTGTAATTAGGTGACTTTCTGTCTGCGTCCAGGGAGGGTTCTGCAACTGCTGGCTGCTGGGGGAAGGCGAAGGCGGAGCGAAGATAAAAGGTCCCGGGGAGAAGCCCTGTTCCCGGAGTCTCTGCGCAACAGTTCTTCCGTCCCCTGAACCGTTGCCGGAGCTGAGCTGCATTCCAATGTTTCAGCCGGCCTTTTTTAAAAACAGGTGCAATATCTGAAATCAGCCATCCCAGCCAGGTGGATTCCATACCAGGATCCTGAAGACAGGAGCCAAAGGCCGTGGCCGAACCTTTATGGGCATTTTTGGGACGAGCAAGTCCCAAAGCGATGGCGGCTGCGTCGTTGTCACTGAGGCCCTTTGGGAGCTCAGTGCGAGCGTCTGCGCGAGCCTGGCAGAGGCAGAGAAGTGGAGGCTCTTGAGGTTCCTCTGCCATGTGGATCCCATGCCAGGATCTGGGCAGAAGCCGAACTCTTCTCAGCAGGGGAGGGGGTCCATTTCTGACTTCCTTCCTCTGCCCAGGCTGTTCGGCAGCAACCTCCTATGACACATGCACACACATCCTTTCCTCCTCCCTCTCAGCTTCTCCTTTGGAGAGAGAATCGGGGCTGGGAAAGGGACCAGCTGACCTCTGCTGGCATCTGCTTAGAGCCCCCCTGCTGCCTCTTCAGCCCGGCCCTTCCCCCCCACCTGGAGCTGCCCCAAAGCTTTGGGCATCCCCCTGCAAGCAGCCATCCCTTCTGCCTTGGGCCCTGGGTGGAGCACATTCCATCTGTCACAGCTGGCACACCCACACCCAGCAATGAAGGAGAGCAAAGTTTATTCCTATTCCATTTTCCTACGAACGGCACACCAGTCATTCTGATCCCGACACTTTATAAAAGCCTCAAGAGGTTGACCCGGAAGCACTTCGAAGAGATTGTGGTGATTTCTGGTTCACACAGATTTGTCAGGAACAAAACTGGCCCTGCTAATGTTATCTTGCTTTTTTTACCAGGTAACTTCCTGAATCAATAGTAGGAAGGCTGCTGCAGACATAATATTCCTTGACTTAAGTGACTTATTTGACAAAAGCTACGTCCCTACACCCACCCTTAGCAGCTTTCCTTAAAATATATGCTGCTGTCTCCTTCTTTGGGTCACAGGTAGACTGCCACACAGGCATGTATCTTGCCCAGACTGGCCCTTCCTTTTTGCCAGCTACCAAGGTGTGCCATGACACCTCTTGGACTCTGTCGTGGGCAGCCGCCCCCGTTATAGAGGCTGCTGCAGAGTGGGGTTTCTGCCGTGGAGACCTGGAGAAGGTCACTGGTTCTGAGTGGGATTGTAGGGAGAAGGTGGAGGCACCTGGCATGTAGGAGCTGATCCTGAAAGCCAATCCACATGCTACACAATTAGTCCAGGTCTTCTTCTTAATTGCTTGATGTAGAAGGTCCAGCCTCTTTCAACTCAAATTTGACTCCTGGTGATTTCCTGGTCAATGAAAGTTGCCTTTTCTAGGGTGTTCTTCCAGCTTCTCAGTCAAGTCCACAGCTCTCGAATTTCCTGGAGGTCGCCCATCCACATATTAACCAGTCCTGATCCTGCTTAGCTTCAGAAGGGCCGCCAGCCTGGGGTTGATGTAGATCTTGCTCAACATGACTCATCTCTTACAATAAGACTTTTTGTTCTTTTGTGTGCGGTGGGGGGAATGAGAGATAAAACCACATATTTGTCCTCCTCTCCTCTCTGTCGAGCCTCATATCAGCAAGTGTTTTGCGTGGTGTTGTGCAGAAGTGTCTCTGGAAGACATCTGCCATACAAAAAGCAGCTCCTGGATTTGACTGTCATTTGGAATTAAAAGTTCACCTGGCAGCCCCTCTACAGTCCATCACTGGGGGCCAAGAGAGCAAACTCCAAGGTGACTGGAAGGAGACAAGCATGAGCAGCCATTGCACTTGTGTAAGACGAGCAACCGGCCCTTGTGGAAAGTGATGATAAATTACGCCTGGTGCAAAATGAAATGGGGAAGTTCAGAGCCATACTCGTTGGAATCCCTTGGCCGCCTGGACATAACTCCCTTCACCTTTTCTGATGCTGCCACGAGGCCTTGCTCTCACACACAAACACACCCCAGGTGGACTCAGCTGAGCTGCAGCCACCTCTTCCCTCCCACACCCCCAATACCCTAGGTCTAGGGCAACCCCTGTGGCCAGCTGCTGCTGGGCTCTTCTGCAGCTGGGCAGCCTCTCCCAGGGCTGAGCTCAGCCTTCAGTGCATTGCTGCCGCCCCTGCAACGAGAAGACCGTTTGGGGACTCCCCTCTTCAGTGGGGAATCTCCAAATCATTGGCAAGACTGCAGGGGCAGCCCAAGGCTACCAAGCAAGGGAGGGTTGTGGCTTGCTGAATCCATTCCGCAACCCATCTTTCTCCCTCCCCCATGCTTCAGTAGCCATAGTAACCAGATTGCCAGCATGTAGATCTGAAAGGCAGTTCTGAATCCTGTTGCCGAGCCTTGTGCTCTCCCAGAGTGGCTCTCCCAGCTCAGAGCATTAATTGGCAGGAAAGCTTCTCCTAGACAAATTCAACGGTCTGCACGTTGCTGTCCAGAGCTGTCAATAGGCTGCCCTGAGCATGGAAACGCAATTGCGCGGGCTACCTGAGATCCCCTTGGGATGCCTGCAAATACTTGCCATGAACCTGTCCCTGAGCCACCAAACCCTGGAGGTGAGGAATTCCTCAGGAGAGGAGCTGTCCTGTCTTCTCGAGATGCTTCCCACCTCTACGAGGTGCCAAATTGATTCTTGCAATGAATGGTTAGGTGGAGAACCCAGAGCTCCCCTTTCATCGATTGAGGGAGGAGGCCTTTGCCCTTTGTGGACACAAACACCATAGACAGGTGGGCCGTTGATGACTTGGGCTCATCCAGCCAGCCTTCCAGCCTCACCCCTGACCAGCCTAGCCCTCCTGGGCAGCCTGCAGGCTCTTTTTCAGGGGCTTCAGCCGGAGGGTTATAGCAGGAGTTTGTGGTCTGAAAGATCAGCCACCTCCAATTTGGGGCTTAGCAGAAATACACACGTTCTCTAATAATTCATAAGCAACAGACTTGTTTATTTTATTTATTTGGAAAATGTATATTCACGGCGACTCAAGGCAGCTTAGAGGAAATAAAACCCCAAGGAGTTTCAGGAGACTTGTAGGCCACTGAGAACAGACTTCCAATATATATATTGGATCAGGAGTGCGATTCAACCGGTGTAAACAACCGGCTCAGTGAGCACACACTTTGCATGCACGCACAGAGCATTTGCTACTGACCTTCTCCAGCAATTCCTGTGTGCCAAACAGCTGATGCGCAGCAGTCTGCTATGCCGCACGAATCAGCTGAGCTTGAAAACCAGGATATAAAGCACAGACTAGAGCCGGGGCAGGCAGGTGAGCCCAACAGCTGATCGTCAGAGCAAACCAGTTCACTCACAGCTGATCCTCAGAGCTACCGGTTCGGCCCAGTTTGGGTGGATACAGGGTAGAATCCCACCCCTGTATTGGATGCAGTGAATACTTGCTAGGTGGCCTCGTGGCCGGGCATCACCATTTTCAGTCTAGCTGCTTATGCCCCTTGCAGAGGAAACCCGCCCAGCTGCCCTCACCCACTCCCCTATTTCCCTGTGAATAACAGCAGTTGTCAAAAGCATTGCAGATCAGTGTGAAAATCTCATTACTATGAACACAGAGACTTTGTGTAATAAATCCTGGGATGGGGGTGGTGTGAATGGTCCCAGGAATTCATGAACTTGATAACAACCATCCATGGGAACATTTTGGTCTGACTAGTGGGTGTTCTTCATTCCGTGGCAAGCCCGAAGGAGGAGGACACGGCCGAGAACCAGGCCTTTGTCAGCCTCTGAGGGAAACCCAGCTTGGTTCAGTAGAAGGAGGCCGACTGCCCCAGGCTTCATTTGGAGAAGGAATTTGGTCAGGGATGGGATTCAAATTTTTTAACAACTGGTTCTGTGGGTGTGGCTAGGTGGGCGTGTCCACATGACTGGGTGGGCATGGCTTCTTCTTCTTTTTTTTGCAGCATCACCTCTCAGGTTTTTTTGATCTCCTGAGCCTCAGGGAAGCCTTCTGGTGAAGCAGTAAGACGGCAAGGGGGATCCTGGCACAGCTGATCATCGGAAGGTGGGGAAAAAAGAAGAAACACCTCAAGGACTGACTGGGCAGGGAGGGGAGGGGTGGGCGGAGAGGGGCGGGGCCAGCCAGGGGCACGATTTGCCTGTTCTCCGAACTGCGCAAAATCATAACAACCGGTTCTATAGAACCGGTCCGAACTGATAGAATCCCACCCCTGAATTTGGTCTCCTACCTGGATACTCCATAGTCAGAAGCCTCCCCTGGCTGCTTCTGCAGGCCCACAGATCCAGAGAAGCCTACCACAAGATCTAAGCCTCGGGTCGGGTTGGAGAAAAGTCTTTGGGGACAGCATGAGAATGGAAAAGTCCTCGGTGTCACACAGTTCTGGCCATTCAGGCAGTCGATGTAAGAGACCCATCATTACAAAAAAGAGACGTGGAAAAACAAAAGCAAGCCAGGTGAAGGGACAGATTCAGATGGCTTGGCGGGAGCCCCGCATGCATGGGGAACATCTGTCTCCAGCCAAGCATCAGGGTGCATCTAACTCCTAAATACTCCTAGAATTTGGCAATGGGCCTGAAATTCTCCTCTAGCTAGAACGGTGTGCGAACATGGGCAGCTTCCAGGCACCGTCTAGAGGTTAACTTGGCTTTATCTCAGAGATCTTACCAAACTTCAGCATCGTGTATGTCTAACATGCCATCCCTTCAGTTAGGAAGCCTGGGGGTTGGGATGGGCCAGAGGGGTGATGAGCAGGGACTGTCCTCTCCCCCTTGGGGGAGGAGATTGCCTTGGCAACTCTCACATTCATGCCTACTTATTTATTAATGTAGATGGCTGCCCTATTTCCACAGGGTGAGTCCATGTGGGAAGGCAAGGGGTGCCTGCAAGGAATGTGGACCAAGAGGTAGAGCCAAACATAGGGCACTTAGAGGAGTGTGTTTAAAGCACAGCTCATAGATTGTCTGCGGTGGCCCCAGAATCTCTCCAGAGAAGGCAGGGAGAAGAAGAAGTGGACGGCCAAGACTTCCTTAAGAGCTTATGAGCATATGGGTGGCACCTCTGCCATCACTTTCACCCAGCCTTGGTGAAAAATGGATGAGCTAGCCTAGCATCTTCCGTCGTAGAATCATAGAATCAGAGGGCTCAAAGGGATTTGGGAGGTCTTCTGATCCAACCCGCTGTCCCAAATCAGGAAGCCAGGGGGCTTTGGGGCAGCTGCAGCACACTGCTGGCTCATACTTAAGTGATTGCCTACTAGGACCCCTAGATCCCCCTCACCGTTGCTGCGATTGAGCTAGGTCCCTAACCCTAACTCTGTACTTAACGCATTGGGTTTTTCCTCTCTAAGGGCAGGACCTTACTCTTCTCTCCTGTGACTGCTTCTTGTTGGACGGGCCTTGTCCGCTGCCGTCTGCGTCCTCTGCTTCCAGCCCTTCTCTGCCACCCACTCAGCTCTGTCGCCTTCTCTTGGTAGAGTGTCTGCCCCTCACAGAATAACTGCTCTGCAACCTGGGTTTCAACAAGCGCAGACCAGGCACCTTCCTTTCTCTGCCGCCAAACTTCACTTGGAATCTCACACCTTAAACTTTTTTTCCTGGGGCTCAACTGCCTAACTACCCACTTTCCCTTTTGGCCATTGATTAGATCTCTTGTCATAAGTCATGAGAAGTCAGCAAGTAGTATGATTACACTCAGTTATACTGACAAATTATGGTCCATGATTTGTTTAACACACTTTGCAAATTAAGCCCTTTGATTTATTCCTGTGGGAGAAACCCAAACAAGCCATGGCTTGGTTTTAATTATTTTCTACAGCCTGCAACCCACTAAGGAAGCTGGGCAAAGCAATCCATAACGTGTTAACCACTTGAAGCAGAACCGAACTTAACTCCAGCAATGCCAGATCATGGCTGGCACAGCAGGCAGGGCCCAGGGCCCTGGGAGGTCAGCAGGAGGGGACTCCCAAAGGCCCTGGTGGACCTGGACACTGCTGGCCCTATCATCAGAACTAAAGGCTGTGTGAATCTGTTAAGATCTACATTCAGGCAATTAATATATTGGAAGCATCATCCAGAGATCAAAAATATCCAGCTAATATAATATACCATATATGGGCATAAGACAAATGTTGAAACTATCTGGCTGAATTTCACAGAAAACCAGTTCCTGAAAGTGCCAGAACTGAGCAAATGAGAATAGTGGTGGTCATTTTTAATTCATTAAAATTTAAATTAGATAATTTTACTTCTGGAACTAATTATTGGGAAGGCATTGTCAAATATATTGAAGGAACAGAACAAGAGCTGTTCCTCCCATTTTAAAATTAACTAAACACAAAATAAGAAAAAGAGAGAGAAAGAAAGAGAAAGAAAGAAAGAAAGAAAGAAAGAAAGAAAGAAAGAAAGAAAGAAAGAAAGAAAGAAAGAAAGAAAGAAATATGCAAAATTATTAAAGAAGAAAAAATAACAGAAAAGACACAGGACGTATGTTCACAGACATAAATACATATGGAAAGTTGTATAGTAAACATTTCAGCGAATATCAACAGCTCTTCTGTGATTGCAATTTAATGAAATGAAAGCTACAGTAATGGGTAAGTGCTGATTAATTGGGAGGCCCCTTTATGCTAATAATGCCATTTATTTCAAGTCACAATATTCAGGTCTTTCAAAAACTGGGGAGGAACGGACAGAGACAAGCTCTCTCTATTCAAGGGGCATCACGGAGACCTGGCTGGATCCTGAGGTGATTTCAGAAGCCTTCGGCCTCCTCCTTGCAGCTACTCTTGATTTGGGGTTTCAGCAGCGTCACAAGCAGGTGGGACGGAGCTCTTGGAAGTCTATTTCTGGGTGTGGGGGATTTTAGGAGAAGAGCCTGTCAAACCTGCCATCCCTGTATTGCGCTATCCACAGAACAGGATGTCCCCATCCACAGCTCCCCTTCCTCCGCCTTTCCGTTCCGATCACCACTTATGAGCAGAAGGGGTGGCAGATGGTTCCCTTTGCAGCTCAGGAGACTGCTGCCCCCCCCATCCCGCCCCCACCATCAAGTCTCTCCCCAGCCAACACCGCCACGACCAGGGCAGGAGAAAGCACCTCAAAGCGGAACAGCCTGTTGCTCTCTAGATGCTTTGAACTTAAGGGAAGAAGCTTATCTGAGATCAGCAAAGGATACTGGAAGAACAACAATGACTTTTTGAGCGGTGTTCAAAACAAAAACCCTTTCAGAAGGAAACAATCCATTCCGGGGATATGCAAACGAGCCGACCTGGGTTCCACTGGGCTGCTGGGAACAGCGAGACGAAGCAAGCGGTCTGGTTGGAATTTGTTGGGATTCGGTTCTGCTGAGCCGGAAGGATTTTTATCCTAAGACAGCAGTAGACTTCACGGAGGTCACGGCCAAACCTTTCTCCTTTGAGACATCCCTGCCCTCGACTGGAGAGCAAGAGGGCTGCCGAAGGGCCAACCACCCTCTCATGACAAAGAAGAAGAAGGATCCAGGAAACAACCGACCAGTCAGCCTGACAGGCACCCTTGAAAAGATTCTGGAGCGAGTCAGAAAGCAGCAGAGTCTCAGCACTTTGAAAACAACATGATAATCACCAGAGCTCGGGGTGGGTTTGTCAAAAAGCTTCCTCAGTATAACCTACTTTTAGGGATTGCAAAGAAAGGCAGTGAGAAAGTCCCGGAGTCTGAAAGAAAACAAAAGCAAAGTTTGCAGAATGTGGTGCGAGGAGAGTCCGGAGGGATTCGGTGGATGAAGTGGAGCTCCGTCCCAGTCCAGCTGCCTTGGTTGAATTTACAGCAGTCTTGACAAATTCCTGAATTTCGTATTTTTAATCAATAAAAAGTGGCAGTTCCTGGAGCTGTCAGGACAAATTATTGCTAATTAATCCACATGTCTTTTCTCTTGCTCAACAATTAGCAGTTGACAATGACAAGGGTGTCATGCTAATTGTCTGCGGGGGAGAGGGGATCACAGGCAATACTGGGTCCTTGGAAGAAGAGGATGTTGAGCATCCAGCGGGGGGGGGGAGATTGCTAAGCCCCCCCCCCCATCAAAAAACAAGGACAGAGCTGGGCTGCTTAGTTCAGGGGAGTCCATAGAAACTGACAGGTCTACTCCGGGCCCTGGGAGGAGAGAAACTAAGGAAAGGCTGGAAAGGAAGAGGGGCAGCTAGGATTACTGTGAGAAGAGAAGACGGTGAGGGGTCTTGCAAGGGTCCTGCCAACAAAGACTCTTCCTCCTGAGCTGGCCACAAGGCAAAGCCTGCCTGAAGAGGCTGGGGGAAGGACCCCGAGTAGAAGAGGAAAGGGCTGCCACTAGACCTTGTGGGGAAGTGGAGAGAGTTCATGAAAGGCTCTCCTAAGCTTGTTGGGAAGTAGAAATAATTGTCCTCCCCTCCCATTTTGGAAATAGGCCCTCTGACTATGATGACCATCCACAGATCCGCCATCCACAGGTCGGCCCTAAGCCGAGTTTTCTGTAAAGTCTTCTGTCGGACTTGCTGAAGGGATGCAAGGAGGCCCTTGGGAGTCTGGACGTAACTGATGGCCCCGAGGCCTTCCCAGTCAGCCTTCCCAAGCGTCCAGGGGGGCAGCCCTGTCACCCGAGGGAACAAACTAGGGCCTTCTGGCAGAGTTCAAGCCTTAGCTTTCCCCAGCGCAGAGCCCAAGGACGAGCTTGCGGGGAGACATGTGGTTTCACTCTGGCTTTGACTCCCAGGCAGCGGCTGACGGTGAGTAGCGGGCAGGGCTCAGCTCCATTACAAAGCCGAAGAGCCAGCGCTGTCCGAAGACGTCTCCGTGGTCATGTGGCCGGCATGACCCTTAGACCCACTGAACTTCTCATCCAAGGCAGGAACCCCCCACTATATCCCCCCCCCAACCATTCAACCTCTGTTGAAACCCCACCAGTGAAAGAGACTCCACCCCCTCTCAAGGCACCCCGTTTCATTGCAAAACAGCTCCTGTGGCTGGGAGGTTTCCTCAGTGGCCTCCCAAAACCTCTATTCTTGTAAATTAAACTCAACTGTCAGCAGCTGTTTCTCATCTTCTATATGGCAGCAGCTCTTCAGGTGGCTGAAGACAACTATTGGGTCCCTGGCTGCAACCTTCTCGGAAACGACCCAGGACCACCAGCCATTTCTCATGGGCGTCTCCTTCCAGGCCCTTCGTTGCATTCGTCCTCTCCTCTGGATAGGTAAAGGTAAAAGTAAAGGCTCCCCTTGCACATACGTACGTGCTCATTGTTTCTGGCTCTAGGGGGGCGGTGCTCATCTCCGTTACAAAGCCGAAGAAGAGCCAGCGCTGTCCAAAGATGTCTCCGTGTCATGTGGCCGGCATGATTAAACACTGAAGACGCCTGGCAGAATGCTGTTCCCTTCCCACCAAAGGCAGCCCTAGTTTCCTACTTGCATTTTTACATGCTTTCGAACTGCTAAGTTGGCAGAAGCTGGAGACAAGGAATGGGAGCTCACTCCGTTACATGGCGCTAGGGATTCAAACCGCCAAACTGCCAACCTTTCTGATCAACAAGCCCAGCGTCTTAGCCACTGAGCCACCGGGTCCCTCCTCCTCTGGATATGATTTCTTTATTTATTAACTTTTATCCTGCCTTTATTGTTTCTGCATAAATGTCAGGTACAAGCAACCATAGTCACTCGTGAATTGTGAAAGGAACCACCTATGTTGCAAGAATCTCACCAGGCTGCTTCCCTTCCCCTGGGAACAACCAGATTAGGCTCATGGATGGAGGGGGAAGTCAAGCTTATGTCTCTTATGGTGGTACAAGGACTCACTGCTAGGTCCTGGTTTGACCCCTCCTTCCAGTTTCCCAACAATAAGTAACTCAAGGAGACAAACATACATAATTACAATTATAATTATAATTATTCAACTATTACAAAGTAGCACTACTATTACTGTTAATTTTCTCCTCACCCCTTATCACCCATTCCCTCCCACTTGTGACTGTAGGACTGTAACTTCGTTGCTTGTATCCTAACAATTTATATGGTCTGTTTCCTAGTATGATTTCATTGCTGATTGTACCCTATGACTATCATTAAGTGTTGTATGTTATGATTCTTGAGTCTTGACGAATGTATCTTTTTTTTTTTATGTACACCGAGAGCATTTGCACCAAGACAAATTCCTTGTGTGTCCAATCACAAGACAGAGAGACAGAGACAGAGAGAGAGAGAGAGAGAGAGAGAGCGACTGGCCCGAGATGATTCCAGCAGATGCCTCCTTCTTGTGTTACCTGTTTCAGCTGAGAGCTCAGGGATGTTTTGAACATCTGAGCTGCCAAGTTGGTTGCTGTGGGTGCTGATGAGTCACCGGAAGCTCCTGCCAGCTGTGGCTTCTTGTTGCACCCAGTTTTGGGAAGCCTACAGATCAAAGGATGAGGCAGCCTTTCCGCCATCCCCCTGTTTGTCTCTGTACAAGCAGATAATCAAGGCAGAGCTAACAAGATCAGCCTATGCCTGGTCAATTCCTCCTGAACACTGTGAAATTGCATGAAAGATTGGACGAAAGTCACAATTGCACAAGGGCTCCTAATGACTTGGCGGCTTGCTGGAACAGGGTTTTAATTTTATGTTGATGATTTCAAGACCGGCAGAGGCCAGATCCGCAGGGCTGCCGTGGGGGCTCCCTTTCGCTCACACCAAGAAGGCATGGGGTGCAAGGTCTCCCCAGCCTTTGCAGGAGAGGACGGGTTCAGTGAAGACCACCAGAGAACAAGAATGTGAAACAGGCGGACGGCGTCTTCCCTGCCCCTCAGACACGGCCAGGCTCCCTCTGCCTGAAGGAATGGCCACCCTCTGGAAAGCGGGGGGGGCTGCTGAGTGAGGGCTTGTGGGGGAGGCTGTCCCCCCAGCAGAAAGGCACTTCGTTGGCAGGCTTTCAGAGCTGCTGGAGGCGGCCTGGGGAAACCACCAGATGGCTGGTGCTCACCCCACTTCCCTGAGTCAGCCTCTGTCTGGCACCCAGACTCTCGTAGGGAAACCATGCCACCCCTTCATAGGAGGCAGCAGGCGTTCCCTTCCCCCAGCGGCCCTCCTGTTCTCTCCCTGGCACCTGGACTGCCTCCGAATAATCTCTCTTAGCCAAGTGGAAGCCCTTCATTCAGCAGAGGCCCTCATGCCGGCTCAGGCAGGCGCAGAAGAGGGGAAAGAGGCTACGGAGAGCGACGGTGTTGGGTGTTGTTGTAGCCCATCATTGGGACGGCAGCTCCATTCACACAGCACGTAAACACAGACGCCAACCTGTCTCCCTGATGCTTGTTTCCATTGAAAATCATTTTCCCTTGAATGCTTTCATAATTGGTCTTTCAGACAGTCACCGCTTTTCTGGTCTGTCAAAGACAAGATTTCAGGCCTAGGGGATATTATTCAGCCTATCAGTCAACCCATAAAATATTTCTATGGTCTTTTTAAAGTTGCCAACAGAAAGTGCGGGGGGCGGGGGAGAGAGAGAAAGGGGTTTGAAAGTAGTGCGGCAGCTTGGAAACTGAAACTGCATTCCATAAATGTTTTCAAAGATAGTAACTAGGCGACCGAAGTTTCTGCCATGCAAAATTCTAACTGGAGAGCCTGATTGATGACTCTGGGCTATGGACTTGTCCCCTTAGAGAATATGGATTATGATACACCCAGGGGGGTGGGGGAAAATTATGATACACCCAGGGGGTGTGGGGGAAAACCAGGGTCAAGGGTGACAGTGAATAATGTGTCTCAGAGTCGACTGCACCCAGGCAGTGCCGGACATGTTAACTCCCAATAAATCCTTTTGAAGTTTTGGAAGTTTGGCTCGACACTGGTGATTTAAATGGTGGGTGGGGGGGTAAATGCCGGAATCTTGACAGCTAGCCAACTCTATTGGATTCTGCCAACAAGGTGCCTGGGACGTTTGATCAGCAGAACTAGGCAGATACTGTGGGGGGATTCTAGCTGGGCTCATTGATACTGACCAGCCTGGATTCTGGCCCAAAACTGCGCCAAGAAATTGATTGCCAAACGCAGAAAGCAGCCCCAAGGGAAGACCCAGAGGGCCAACATGTCCAGTCAGCCCAAGAGATGGTGGGCAAAGAAGGATACGATCCTTTAAAAAAAAAATCATTAAATGTGCAGGGATTAAAGTTGAATGGTTCAAATCTGACCATGGAAAAAAAACAAAAATCAAGCTAACACCCTTCTCCCCCCTCCCCCTCCCCAAAACCCCCCCCAGCAAGATGCTGTTGTGGGTATATCTCTCTATATGCCTTCTCACAGTCCTCCTCTTAATCTCCTGCCCCACAAATGATATCTTTGCTGGTGGGATATCATTGCATAATCTAGAGCTAAAATAGAATTATTGTAGCACAAGTGGTGCCCACTTGAGTTCAAGGTTGGAGCAGGGGTCTCCAACCTTGGCAACTTTAACCTGGAGGACTTCAACTCCCAGAATTCCCCAGCCAGTTTTGATTTGCTGGCTGGGGAATTCTGGGAGTTGAAGTCTGCCAGACTTACAGTTGCCAAGGTTGGAGACCCCTGTTCCAGAGGACGATCATAGGGGAAACTATTAAATCTGTCTGTGAAGCTTCAGGGACTAATTGTAACCACTCTTGTGATCCATATGGTTCTTACAATGTTATTTCTTTCCCGATGTATTCACATGTAAATATTTTTATATTCAAAAAGGAAATGGCTTTTAATTAAACCCACAGTGATTTTTATACTTCTTGGCGTCTTTGACTCACGCTTCGCAAAGCAACCTTGCATCTGTTTCAGAAGTTGAAATGGTGAAAGCAACACCAGAGGCCCATTCGCCTCTTGTCATTCCCAGTGAAGAAGGTTTCTTGCCCTACTACGTGATGTCATCGGTTCAGGAAGGAAGTCCGTGGTGTGGTGGGACTGGAGTCCTTTAAGCTCCTCTCATGTATTTCGGGCTGCTGGAATGGGATGGTCTGGGGGCCTGTGTCTTGGCTGACCCACACCGCACAGATGTGTCCCTTGCCCTGGGCCCCGGGGGCCAACATTAGCCTCTTTCCCTGGTAGCTTGCCTGTCTCCGGGGCATCGTATCCCACTGGGTCCCCCTCCCCGGTTACTCGTGTTACTCACTCACCCTCCTGCTGCTTCTCCTAACTAGGGACTTGGATGAGGTGTTGCCAGCCAGCCAACGCCTTGGGCAGTGCAGGCCAAGGTCTCTCTTCTGCCCTCCGTTCCTCCTCTTGCTATCTCTGTCCTACCAGGGAACGCGTCTATAGGGAGATTCTCACTTCTCCAGGTCATGGCTGTCTCAACAGCACTTTCTCAAAAGGCAACTGGACTTTCTTCTTCTTCTTTTCCTTGAAAATGCCTCGCTTCTCCCCTCATTCATGGATTCTGGCAGGATGGTGGGGGCTCTGGAGGGATTCGTTCTGGTAGAATGGAAGGATCATATTTCTTTGCATCTGGTCATCCACATTTTTTGAGAGTTGTTGAGGCCACCTGTGCTTTCATCTCTGCCCTCAGAGGTCACCTGAACAGAAGTGCAAACGGGGGTGGAAACTTCTTGGAACGAAGCCCACATTCTGGACAGAGAGGACCGCTGGTTTGAGTGAAAAGAGGCCGTCAATTGAGGGCCCTCTCTCAACAGAGGGACGAGGATACAACACCACCCACCTCCTGTCTACAAGACAGTCCCAAGAAGGTTCCACACTCATTTGCACTCTATCCCCCCCCCGCCAAAGTGGCCTGAAGAGCCTTCAGGGAGAATGCCAATGAGCAGGTGCCTGCAAAGAAGTCCTTCCTTTCCCCTCCCCACAATCATCCTGCCAGAACCAATGAAGCTTCCTGGATGAAAAGCGAAACATCTTCAAGGAAAAACAAAGGAAATCCAGTTGCCTTTTAAGAAAGCCCCTTCGAGAGTCCTACAAGGGAACTATTTTAAAGGTACAAAGAGTAAAATCCTTGAGGGTATCCAAGTAGAATTTGGCAGGGTTAACCTACTTTCACCATCCCTGCCGTTTTCCACCCATTCTGCCTCAAAGCGAAACAGTTTTAGGCACTTTAACGTTTCCCCAGTATGACTTATTGACAAATTGTTTTCAATCTCAAATCAGTTTTAATAAAATAGGGTTGCCATGAAATCTCCGATGACAGGCTTGAATCAATCTGTGCTCTCTTCAAACTCTGAATCTCTTTTACAAACTGTTTCAGGCCCAACTGACAGTATTTTTTTTTCTACTTTCTATGTATTTTGGATACTATTCCCACATAGGAACAATAATTGCATCTTAAATACAATTTTCTAGAAAATATCCCCACTGTGTCTTCAGATTCTCCAGTGCAATTGGCAGGTATATAAATAGGGACAACACCAAAACAGATTTAATTAGAGGTAAGATTTAAAGGAGCCGGAGACACGTGTTAAATGTCAACTGAAGTTTGGTGTTCATCACATCTTAAAGTCATAGAACGATTATTGGAATGTCCAGCATGCAAAGAACTAGAAACAACTGGAAATTAACAACTTTGGGGTTTATTATTCCTATAGTAAGCCGCATGTTCACACAGAACCTTTTTTAAATCTCATTGGTAACCTGATAATTGTGAATCATTGTAGTTTCAAAATTATGGAGAATGTTATATAGAGGAGCCTCCCATCCTCACTCCCCTGCCCCTGCCTGCAACACCTTTGCTGTGCTGTCAAATTTACACCCCAGCATGAAGTTTGACACCACGTTTGCCCATGGCACACGAAGGCTCTGAGCAGGACCTTTCTTTTAAAAATGGGCCATTCCTCGCTCGGAAAGCCTGCTGTCTTCAGGCCGAGTTCATTGCATCATTACTGAGGTGTCTGCAGAGACCATGGGGAGAAGGTTAACATTAGTGGGATTTAACTCGTGAAGATATTATGAATGGTAAACCATTTGCAAAGACGAGCCATAAAACGCCGTTTAATTGGAGGGCACGTGGCCTCTGGGCTATCCTGGCTCATAAGCAGCGACAGCAGCTGTGCCTCGTGTGTGTCGTGTCTGCTGTGGGATCCTCAGCGGGGACACTCCGCAAGAGACCCCTGGGAGGACAGAGTCCGCCCGGGGAAGGCTCCGACGGGATCCCCCGGCCGCAGAAGCGAGGGCATGGGGGTCTCTCAGCCGCCCCAGGAGAGGAGAATGGAGCCCTCCTTCCCTCCCACCTGGCGGAGGGAACAAGAGCGGCATTAAAGAAGAGGCACTGATTCTGCAGCAGAAACGCTGGTTTTAGAAGCCAATTTGCATAAACAGACAGCTTGGCTATGAAGAACTCCAGCAGTCTCTGGTATTTACATATAGAATATAACCCACTCAAAATACAATTAAAGGCCCTGCCAGCAGGGAGGGTGCCAAGAAGCAGCAGCAGCTTTGATTTTCCCATCAAACCAAGGAGGTCCAGTTGATTTGCCATCTGATGCCCTTGGCATGAGGGGCCCTCCAGGCAAGAGGTGGGGTTTCCGAAAATGAGTTTTACGCAGCCTTGCAGAATCTTCCCTGTCTCTCTGGCTAAAATTATCCTCCTTCTGGAGGCAGGATTTCTTAAAGGGCCAAACTCTATTTCACGAGCATTGAAATTATCTATGCCATTCGAGGTATTTTGTTTCCACTGGGGTGTGACTGGTTGTAGCCACTGCAAATAAATGACCCCCAAAGGCGAAACAGGCAGGACAATAAATAAATGCAGATTAAATGCTCACGGAAATCCCTCTCTCTTGCACACACAAAATAAATATGTGCATATGACACATTTGTACATTTGTGTACATAGATCGATCAGAAGCCACACTGCAACAATAGGGCAGAATGCAAAAATAAATATACCCTAGTTAATTAATTGCATTAATTACAAAGCAGTACTTAACAGAAAATAAAATTAATTGCCCGTAAAATAAGGTAACTAGTTTACAAAATTGAGGATCCCTTTTGTATATGTCAGCAATTCTCTCCTACACACACCAGTCATTCACGCATAGAAACACTCAGGCACCTGCACAGGACAGGACGGGGTTAACTGATGATGTAGAGTCCTGGGAAAGAAGAAAAGAGAGAGAGAGAGACCCCTGGAGATGGAGCCATACCAACATTTCCTCCTCCTCCAAGAAATCACATAAACTGGGCGCAAAGGCTGTGTGTGATAAAGAAGCATAGTACAATGTCTGAATCTCTGCTCTGACAGCTTGAGGCAGGTGTCCCCAAACATGGCAACTTTAAGTCTGGAGGACTTCAACTCCCAGAATTCCCCAGCCAGCTTTGTTTTGCTGGCTGGAGAATTCTGGGAGTTGAAGTCCACCAGTCTTAAAGTTGCCAAGTTTGGAGACAGTTTGGCAGGTATATAAATAGGGACAACACCAAAACAGATTTAATTAAGGGAAAGTGGGCTGTAGCTACCATTCTGGCAGAGCATCTGAGACCTTTTGGTGTTTGTGAATCTGCCCGTTTCTGGTTCAACTGTGCCAAGGATGATTCTTGGTTCCAGAACAGCAGAGACCTAGCTTGGCACAAGACTGGCAGTTTGACCAAGTGAAAGCCAGCAGGCTCTGGGAGCAAATGGTGGCATCTGCCACCTTAGCACAAGACGGCCCCTCTCATCTTGGGTAGGAAATTGTTCCAGCCTGTGAGAATGCTGTGGAGAGAAATGTGGGGGGCTGAGTAGAGATCAGGGCCTGCTAATTGTCCCCTTGTTTCTTCTCCCTGTGAGAATCTGCTTCAGGTTGGTTGGTGGGCCTCTCTGCAGGTGGGGCCTGTCACCCAGCACCTGAGAAGGTGCAGTCCGGTCTGGATCACAGCTTATTAACATGTTTGAGTAGCTTGAGCTATGAGTTGTAGGTGACAACCAGTGCTCTTCTGTTCTGTTTTCATGGTCTGTCTTTTAATAAGTCCTCTCTGGGAATCAATCTGGCTCTATTGATTTGTCTATTGATCTGGTTGGGTGGGGAGTTCAGTGTCCTGAATGCCTAGTTTAATTCCATCCGTTGAGCATCCCTGTCAAGAGAGTCAGAACAAATGTGGTTGGGGGCCTGGATGATGGATTTGGTTGGAGCTTCTGAGTAGAAACTGACACAGGTAGGACTGGGAGGCCATGTAACATGAGGTTTATCTAGCTGTTGTGTAGTTTTACAATGCTATCAACCAACTAGGCTGAGACCAAAGTTGACAGAGGGGTAGAATTTGTTGACATCCTGGTGGAATTTTATGAGAGATGATTGTTATGGTGAATTCATAGGGCACTTTTAATCTGTCTCACGTGTAATCTGCATTAAGTCCCTGCCTTCCTCCCTCCTCTCTGGCTCACCCCGATTTAAATTCTTTATCTGTTGAACCATTCCATGCCACTCACAATGAGACTTGTAGTTCCATGAAAGCTTATGCCCCTTAAGAAAATGTGTGGGTCAAGGAATATTGTCTCATTCTTGGTTACAAGGAAGGATATAAACTGTAAGGCAAGGATCTTCAAGCTTGGCAAGTTTGAAGTGGACTTCAACTCCCAGAATTCCTAAGCTAACATGATCAGAGGAGGAACTCTGAGAGTTGAAGTCCACAAGTCTTAAAGCTGTCAAGTTTGAAGACCCCTGTTGTAAGATCTCTCAGATGCCAAAGTTAAAGGGAGACTCTCAGACAAACCACGCTTCCCCCTTCCCAAAATTGAGCGTAGACATAGTTGTGACCAGTCAAGAAGATGAAGCCCTTGTGGATAATATCCAAATGGCTTCTGGGACTCAAGGCTGCCTACCTTCCATTTTTCAGCCTGAGGCCCAGCCCAGCATCCCACCTTAGCCACATTCTTAGGTTTTCAACAGCTGTTGTGGTTGGCCGCACAGACCACCAGATGTTTAGGCTGGACTTGGCATTTTTATCCACTTATCAAGTCTTTCCCAAGGACCTAGGATAGCCTGATGCTGTTGTTTGGTGGTGTTAGAGATATCGATGACTATTATTATTCTCACTTTCCTTCTCAGTATAAATACAAACAATGCTGAGTCAGAACCCAGAACAGGTTCAGTGTTTTAGGCTTCTTTCTTCTTATTTGCTTCTAGCCTCTTTCTGGGAAAATCTCCTGTATGACCATCAACTCTAGACAGCAACCTGCGCTTACTGACATGGCCTGAGTATTAAAGAATACTCAGTTCTTAGCGTTAAAGAAAGAGCCAGAGAGGTTAAACAATGTATACACAAACATGCCAATGTCTGGCTGCGTACCTGGATTTATTTATATTGTAAGTAACAATTTAGGGCAAGGTAACCATTTCCATGGAATTATTTCCCTGAAACAAGGCTGGGCTAAGCGCAGTCAGCCCCCAAAAGAGCAGATGTGGGCAAGAATTCAGCTGGTCAACAGGCAGGATAAGCGGCCAAGAGAGACATCAGCAAAGCTGAGCCAGGATGACATGACATGTCAACAAGGAAGCTGACGCTGACCATCGCCAAGCAAGAGCGCAGCAACACAGGGCCAATTTTTCACGACAAAAGTCACAGTTTGTCATAACAACCTGTTTCTCAATCAGAAACCTTCTCGTGACGTTCAGTTTCTCTCAGGCAACCAAGGAAGCACAAACCTCCCCATGTGCAAAAGAAGCAGCAAGGTCAGCATCCCCGGGCAATCCTGGCCGAAGGGAAGGAAGGCTGGCCCCGCACTTCTCAGCTCCCCGCCCTCTGGAGCCCAACTGAACCACCTTAACTCCCTTCTTGCAAATAACTACAACTCTCTTACTTACTGATACTTCTGTGCTGCACCAAACCTGGAATTGTTTGCTCTCAGACTGCTGAACATCCTCCTTTTGATTCTGCATTGCACCTGCTCGCCATGCCCTGTTGGGAGTTGAAAAAGGAACCGAATTAAAATTGGACACTATACCACCATCACGTGAAACTGACAGAACTGTCTGATAATCCCCCAAATGTACCATTTCCTAGATGTGTGGATTCTCTGATGGGGTTTTTTTTTAGCAATGAAAAAGTGTGAAGTAACGTTTAGAAAGGAAGAAAAAAGTTACTCTGGTTCATCCATGGGTGCAAAGTGGACACTGAAAATAGAAAGCATGGAGGCTGCTGGAGAACACAGAAGGGGCAGCGGCTGGAAAAGCAGCTCCTCCTCCCACCCACCCACCCACCCACCCCCATCCTGAGGGTTCTGCATAAGGTGTGCACCACGGGGCCAAGGAGAAGAGCATTTGCGGCTTCAGCGCCTATAGAGACTTCCGCTCAGGAAGATGGGCTGTGAGAGAGAAATGCCACACACGCTTGATACGAGCTGGGCCTCGTCTTGTCTGCTCCTGAGATGAATCACAACCGGCCAATGAATGCTGCCTCATGCTCAGGAGAGCCCCCCGATCTCAGGGAAGTCCCAGGGAGGCAACCGCATCTCCGGTTCAGCAGCAGGAGGAATGCTCGGTTAAGCCTCTCAGCCACTGGCTGAGCTGCTAGCTCGCTTGGTCCCCTGGACTAACTAGCTAGGATGTGCACTGGACTTAAGCAGCTGGACTTGGTTAATACAGCATTAGAACAGATGGTTCCTTCCAGTGGTGGGATTCCTTTTTTTTTTTTTTTACTACTGGTTCTGTGGGTGTGGCTTGGTGGGCGTGGCAGGGGAAGGAGACTGTGAAATCTCCAGTCAGAGGTGGGATTTGCCGGTTCTCTGAACTACTCAACATTTCTGCACTGGTTCTTCAGAACCGGACTCAATTGGCTGAATACCACCTCTGCTTCCTTCCCTTTGTTCCGGGATTCCAATTTCTTTACTCCCGGTTCTGTGGGCGTGGCTCGGTGGGCGTGGCAGGGGAAGGATATACTGCAAATTCTCCACTCCCTCCCCACCCCCCTAACCTGCTTTCCAGCTCCATTCTCCTGGGCAGGGCAACCAAAGGAGACCCAGCCGATCAGCTGGGACTCGATGGGAGAAAGAGAAGAGGTGGGGTTGGCGGGGCCAGTCAGAGGCGGGATTGGCCGGTTCTCTGAACTACTCAACATTTCCACTACCGGTTCTCCAGAACTGGTCAGAACCTGCTGAAGGCCACCTCTGGTTAATTCCTCAGCTGAACCCCTGGTTCTACTTTGGTTTAGTTTTAATTTTGATTAGTTTTAGGTGTGAGCCCAGCCTGCAGGGTCAGTCTTCTGAGGGAATGCAGCGGGTGGGCACAGCACCTACTCTGTGCTCTGGCTGCCGCTTATTTGTCCAGAGCCTCAACCCTGCATGACTTAATCTTTGGGGAAAGGATTTGGGTGCTCTACAGAACTGCCAGCTCTGGGAAGAGGGCCTCTGCTCTCTGGACCTTGAACTGGGGGAGTCTCATTTGCTGTCTCTGGCGGTGGCCCCGACGTGCTGCTGAGCAGGAGCCCCTCTGGCAGCGTCTGGCACTTTGAGTGTGGTTTGAGGTCGTCTTCATGACCACCAAGGGTTGTGCTCCCCCAGGGTCATCAGCCCAACACATGTGTGGAACACCCAACATTTCGTTTAAACCCCCTGGAGTTTAAGAGAAGCTTTGGGACTTTATATCCACCAAATGGAGCGGGTTGTTTTCTTTCTCCCCTGGGCTGATCCTGGCAACTTCAGTCTCTCTCTCTCTCTCTGAGATGAAATGGATCGTTTACATCCACCCAGTTGGATTTCTGGTCTTTATTCTGGAAGCAGCATTTCTGGGATCACGTTGTACCAGAAGACCACAGGGAGAGTACAAGTAGGTTGATTCTCCTAGACTCAGTCCTGGAAACGGCACCCACCATGAGGTCCTTGGAGGGAGAAATCAGACCGTGCAGTGATCCTGTTCTGCTCCAGTTGGGAGGCTCAGATTCAAAAGGAGATGTGTCCCAATTATCACTCGTCTGTTGTCCAGAAAGGGAACTCATCAAATCTGTAGATGATATTAATCTGGCAGGAACACCCTAGAAGACAAGCTCAAGATCCAAATGGATCTTGACAGACTAGAATGCTAACAAAATGAAATTCAATATACAGAAAAGTAAAGTCCTACACTTAGGCAAGAAAAATCAAAAGGACCCATATAGACTGGGTGAAACCAGGCTCAACAGCAGTAACTGTGAAAGGGATCTTGAAGTCTTAGTAGACAACCAGCTAAGTATAAGTCTACAGTGTGCATTGGTGGCAGCCAAAAAAGCCAATGCAATTTATTAACAGAGGGATACAATCAAGATCAAAAGAGGTACTAATACCACTCTATAAAAGCCTTAGTAAGACCACACCTAGAGTCCTGCATCCAGTTTTGGTCACCACACTATAAAAAGATGTTGAGACTCTAGAAAAAGTGCAGGATGATGAGGGGACTGGAGACTAAAACATATGAAGAACGGTTACAGGAACTGGGCATGTGCTAGTCTAGGGAAGAGAAGGACCAGGGGAGACAGGAGAGCAGCCTTCCAATATTTGAGGGGCTGCCACAGAGGGGAGGAGGGGGTCAAGCTATTTCCTAAAGCACTTGAAGGCCAGACAAGGAATAATGGTTGGAAACTGATCAAGGAGAGATTCAACCTGGAAATAAGGATAGATTTTCTGGCAGTGAGAACTATCAACCATGGAACAGAAGTTGCCTTCAGAAGTTGTGAGACCTTCATTCCTGGAGACTTTCAAGAAGAGACTGGATTGCCATCTGTCAGAAATGGTGTAGGGTCTCCTGCTTGGGCAGGGGGTTGAACTAGATGACCTCCAAGCTTCCTTCCAACTCTGTTATTCTAAGGTATTGGCAGCTGCATGGGCCTTAAAGCCAAATGTTTCCCCATCCTGATTTTATATCTGCATAAAACTGCTGGGAAAGATTACTGGACAAGCCACAGCTGGTGCATTTGCTACCCTGGGGTCAGCTGGATTTCCAGAATGCAGCTTGCAACTTGCTTGACCTCAGCTGGAGGAGGCTTTGGCATTTGGGGTGGGGAACTGGGCTGGTGTGAAGACACCTGGCCTCTTTTAGTTACTGGCACCCTGGAAATTTACAGGTAGGTTCATGTGGGCACCAACAGCAACTTTGCTGCTCTCCTGACCCCAAACCCTTCAGACCTTTCATAATTTAAAAGAACAACTTGCACCATAAAAACAGAGGTAGGCACAAATCAACCTTGATTTGATTCAAATTGAAAATAAGAATTTGAAGCGACCATAATTTGATTTAAGCTTGTGATTCAATATTCGCTGACAGCCCAATTTGACTCAAGCTGCTCTTACTCTTTTTTAAAGTTTTTATTTATTTATTTATTTATTGGCAAGAGGATGATTGAGTGGGTTATCACTTTGAAAGCATAAGAAGATGGAGAGTTTGGAGCAGAGACAGAAGCCAGGTGGCTGCGTGGAAGGCAGAGTGTTCATACTGCAGGAACTAGACGAGGGTTATGCCAGCCTTACTAGGTGGAGCAGGCAGGAAACGTGGCCAGGTAAACTAATTCCACCATATGGTGAATCTACATCAATGGAATCTTGCAAGTCTGACTGTAAAGTAGTCCCACTGTCACCTTTATGACCAAAGAAAGTAAGGAGCATCCCTCCTGAGCCTCTTTGTCCACCCAGGATGAAGCTGCAGGTTCTGCCTTCTCTTATCTAACCATTCCCCGGGCCAAAGCTCTTGGCCTGGCACTCAGGCACTTGCCCATATCCCAGTCCAGGTGAGTTGAATCAGTGGTGGAGCTCTGGAGCTGCATCAGCTCAGAATGGAGACCGGGAAGATCAGTGGGAAGACAGGCTGGTCCCCCCTCAAGAGGCCAGCTGGAATCCAGTTGTCTGGCCTGCAAGGTGTGGCTTGGACGGTTGCCATGCCAGGAGGGCCAGGGAAGCAGGGAAGCTGCCATCTGAGCAGTCTGCATATGTCCGTCAACGGGGGTGGGTGGGCATTGTCTTGCAGGGTAACCAAGGTGCCTGTTGGTCCTTGGACTCCCAGGAATCGGAAAGAGTGCTCCTAGGCACCTCTGGGTGAGATCCATGCCCTGGCTGGCCCTTCCCTCCTCAAGAGGCCAGCCGGAATCCAGTTGGCCAACTGTTGCCCAATCTCAAATCAACCCTTTTCTTGAAATGTTTTTTTAAATTACTATTATTTTTTATTTTGAGGAAATCTCTGCTAAAAAACAAAGAGTAAAGATAAACAGGTTAACGAATCCCTTCCCTATTTGCCATCTATCAATAGTATGTAATTAGTTTCTTGATTAGATGATTGCCCATATCAGGATACAGCATATTTGTATTTATTTGATTTGTCAATCCTTACAAGATACAGGTATAAGAATAAACGTAGTTTTGAATACATGAGATAGATACTTATAAGAAAAATAAAAAGAAACAATAGGACAGGGACTGTAGGCACGACTGGTGTGCTTATGCAGGCCCCCTACAAGCCTCTTAGGAAGGGGGTGAGGTTAATAGTAGACAGTCTAAGGTTAAAGTTTTGGGGGTTTGGGGAAGAAACCACAGAGTCAGGTAGAGTATTCCAAACATTGACCACTCTGTGGCTGAAGTCGTATTTTCTGCAGTCAAGTTTGGTGCGGTTAACCTTGAGTTTGTATCTATTGTTTGCTCTTGTATTGTTACGGTTGAAGCTGAAGTATTCATTGACAGGTAGGACATTGCAATGTATGATTTTATATACTACACTTAGATCAGACTGAAGGCGGCGTAGTTCTAGGTTTTCTAGGTCTAGAGTTTTAAGTCTGGTGGCATAAGGTATTAGCTAACAACAAAATAAAATAGCTATAAATGTACGGAACAGAATATATTCAGGGAAGGCATCCACTTGGCATGTGACTCTGATCTGATCTGGAAAACAAGTTCTCAGTGGAAAAGCCTTGGCAGTTCTGCTGGCCACATAAATGTTGGTGCCTTGAAGAAGGGTGACTGTTTGTTTCTGGGGGTAATGGTTCCAATTACCTGTCCCTATAATTGGCCCTCGAGTCAGAGGTTCAGGGTGCCCCTCCAGAAATGCCCTTCCTCCATTAGTCGGTCCTTGGTGGAAGTGCCAGTGTTTTCTCATGATTCATCCCTTGCTCTATTAAAAGCTGTTCTTTGGTTCCATGTCAAACCCATCATCAGGTCTATCTGAAATGTTGTTTTGTCCGTGGGCAACCATTCTGAAGATCTATGACAGAGGTCCCCAAACTTGGCAGCTTTAAGACTTGTGGACTTCAACTCTCAGCTTTGCTGACTGAGGAATTCTGGGAGTTGAAGTCCACAAGTCTTAAAGTTGCCAAGTTTGGGGACCCCTGACCTATGATTTTCAAGCAAACATATTGTGTGAGTACTGATATTCAGACCTCCCTGTTTAAAGATTTCCTTGGCCAACAGTAGATCTTAGTTTGATAGGCTGGGCTGTGAAATAATTTAATAGGTTGGTTAATTCACATAGAGGGCTGGACCATACCTATCTGTTCTTCTAGACACATTTTTCGGTAGTCTCCCAGGGTCCATTAAGAGCATCATCCATCAATAAGTCAACATGGCAGCTATTTTCGCCTTGTAAACCTTTAGTATAGGGATCAATCATCAAACCCCAGGATAATTATAGCTAAGTGGTTTAAGTAGTGTTTTGTAACTTGCTGCATTCTCATTAAACTTGTTATGAGGTGCTTGGCTTATGACCCTCCATCAGCAAAAGCCAGTCCAGGTATGGGAAGGAAATTTGTTCTGTAATCTCTTTGTCCAGGTGTCAATTCATCAATACCATCACTTTGGACTTGACTTTATCATCATTCAAAGAATCGGAGGCACAATAATCGATGCTCTGTTGTGTACTAATCTGGTCAGTTGAGTGATCAATAGATTAATCAGGCCACATTGTCAGCCTTCAAGATCTTCTTCCTTTGCTTTGCTTCTTTCTGGCTGTCATGAGTAACGGGGGTGGGGTGGGTGGAAGGGGGCAAAGAATGGGAAGTGAGCTGGAGGTGTTACTAACTAATATTGTATAAATTGAGGGGAATAGAAACTGAGTTTCTATTTCTTGCTTAGCTTTCTCTTCTCTGCACAACTGCAAAAAAAAAAGTAAGCCAAGGTCAACTAATCATAACCACCTGAAGATGTCCACATGATGAGGTTCACAACTTTTAATTGGAAGAACTGTTTGAACTATTAGGGGTGGGAACATTTCAATCCCTTGATATATGTGATGTACGTGCCTATTTCCTCAGATTCAGAATTCTCTTGTTGCTATCACTTGACTTCCAGTAAAAGATATCTTTTCTCTTATTACAAGAGTCTAAGTATTTCTTTCTTGGATTTTGAACGGAGCACCAGCTGACATTATTCTGAATCTCACCCTACCAGCCCACCCGGAGAGATAATACAATTTCTTCCGAGGGGGTCTGAACATCATGTCAACTCCAGCCAGCGACCAAGAGGACCTGGGTGCCATTGGAGGGCAAGACTCGCTGCTGCTAGAGGAAGCAAGGGAAGCTGACTTGTTAGCAGAGCTCAACCTTGGGGAAAAAACAGCCATAAAACCCAAATGGTCATTGGGGGTAGGTTGGAAGGATCCTGAGGAGCCCCCCCGCCCCCAGGAGTCACCACTACCCGTCGGCGTGGAAGAGAGGAGCCATGACAAGAGAGGGAAAGGAAAGACTTTACTAAATCAAGCCAGGCGCCTCATAGATGAAGCCCTCGGAGAGCCTCACGCTGAACAAAGGTATGAGGGAGAGGAGGGGGAGGCAGCCCCAGCCAGAAGAAGCAGAGCAGACATCCCCATAAATCAACCTGGGCTACCGCAACAGCAAGCAGCAGCCCTGGGGGGCCCCAGCGGGAGCAGTAATTGCCAGAAGTCGTAGAACTCCAAAGTTGCCTCCGTTGGACGTAAAATATGGGGGGGGGGGGGTCCCAAAGAGTTGGGATTTTTCCTAGCACAAGTTTGGAGCTATATGGAGGAACACGGAGGGGATTTTTCCTCAGAAGCAGCCAAGGTTAGATGTGTTACCAGGGCTCTGGAGGGAACAGCAGCAAAGTGGATGGTGACTTTGCATAATGATAATGCTCCCCAGCTGTTGAATTATGACCTATTCATGACTGCGCTGCGGGCAAGGTTTGAGGACCCACTGGCGGAATGTAAGGCCAGGATTAGGAAGAAGACCATAAATCAGGGGCGGAGATCAGTGGGCGACTACACCCAGGAATTTAGAGAGTTGCCCTGTCATATTCGAGGCTGGTCCCAAGTAGCCCTGATAGAAGCATGCAAATATGGGTTAAATGAAGATGTATACCAGAGCTGCATTGCCAGAAGAGACCCCAATGATCTGCAGATGTGGTACGTGCTGGCAGCAGAGGTGGAAATTGATTTAACCCGAAACAGACGCTGGGGAGGCTCTGGTTGGAGCAAGCCCTCCCCCGCACGTCCTCAAGAAGCCTTCAAAACTCAAAAGGGAGGGATGGCGGCGAGACTCAAGACTACTGTCTGCTTCCGATGTGGGAAGGAAGGTCACTGGGCTTCAGACTGCTTGGCCAAGTTGGAACCAAAGGGGGCGCCGAGGAAAAAAACCGGGAAAAACCCCAGCGAAGCCTCGCGTAATGGTGCTTAAGACAGGTGAAGTTGTAGAGGTCGCCCATCCAAACAGAGAGCAGCTGGGAACTCCGACCTCCTCTGAAGAGAGTGACGTCGATTCGGAAGACGATTCATTGGTAAGTCCAAACATGGGCCCTACTGACTTGGAGACATTTCTTGGAAGGAGCAAAACACCTGTTTGAGGTGTCGACCGACCATAAGAATTTGGAGGCCTTAAAAATGCCTCGGAAGCTGTCCCCCAAACAAGTTCACTGGGCTCAGTACTTTAATTTTTCACTGAAGTACATTCCAGGGGGGAGGAACTTCATGGCGGATGCTCTATCTAGACTACCTCGATATAATAGTGCTTGCCAGGAAGTAGTACGGTCGATTGTCCCAATCAAACTGTTGGCAGCTCCAGTAGTTACTAGAACCCAAAAGAAGAAGGAAATGGATCTATCGAATGATTTGACTGCGCAATTAAAGGATGCTCTGAAACTTGATGATTGGTTCCTGGCTCATTCGAATAACTGTACAGTTAGAGATGGACTGGCCTTTGTGGGAGCCAAGTTGTGTGTGCCAGAGAAACTGAGGAGCCAAATCTTACAACAAGCTCATGATTCTAAAGCGGCTGGTCACTTTGGATTCGTGAAAACCTTACACCTAGTTAAGGGACAATTCCGGTGGCCTACGTTGAAGAAGGACATTGAAACTTATGTGGCTAGCTGCTCAATTTGCATATCAGCCAAGAGACCTCCTGGTAAGCCAGCAGGGTTGTTACAAAATGTGGCTAGACCAACGGCTCCGTGGAAGGAAATCTCTATGGATTTTATAGTGGAATTACCCGAAAGTGGGGGAAACACAGTTATTTCGGTGGCAACTGATTTGTTTTCCAAGCAAGTACATTTCATACCTTGTTCGAAGATCCCATCTGCAAAAATGTTGGCTAAACTGTTTATATTGCATATCTATAGATTGCATGGGGTTCCTGAATGCATAATCTCTGACAGGGGTGTTCAATTTACCTCGAACTTTTGGAGGGAGTTCCTGAAGTTATTGGGCTCTGCCCAGGGATTAAGCTCCACCTGCCATCCCCAAACCAATGGGGCCTGTGAGAGAACTAACGCGGTATTGGAGCAATACCCTAGATGTTACATAAATTATCAGCAAGGTAATTGGACTGACCTATTGCCATTTGCTGAAGTGGCATATAACAATTCTATCCATAGTAGTACTGGATTTACCCCCTTCAAAGTGGCATCGGGACAAGACTTTGTACCCATACCTGAACTCCCTCGTGAGGGGCCTAGTATTCAGTCATTAGATGAATAGATAACACAACTCCAGCTTAATTGGCCAGTCGCTCGTAAAGCATTAGATGATGCACATCGGGCTCATAAGAAATTTGCAGACAAAAAGAGGACTCCACAAACACCATATCAAGTGGGCGATAAAGTCTTTTTGTCCACCAGATATCTACAAACCACTCAAAAGTCAAAGAAACTTGGTCCTAAGTATGCTGGTCCTTTCTCGATTGAACGAATTGTAAACCCTGTGACAGTCCAATTGAAATTATCTAAAAACCTTTGACGAATTCACCCGGTTTTCCACGTTAGTTTGTTAAAACCTGAACGTACGTCCGATCTAAGACCGACCCAGACCGACCCTCCTGTACCATTGCTTATTGAGGGTGAACAACATTTTGAAGTTAAAGAAATTCTAGACTCTCGACGATGGAGGGGTCGGCTCCAATATTTGGTTGCTTGGAAGCATTTCCCTTCTTCCCAGGCTGAGTGGGTCAATGAAAAAGATGTTAGAGCCCCTAAGCTTGTCAGGGCATTTCGTTCTAATTATCCTGATAAACTCTAGATACGTGACACTTTTATGTTAACTGGTTATTAAGTCGTGCTTTATATTTCCCTCTTTTATAGGACTAACGTCGTTTTTCTAGGAGGGCCGAATGTCAGCTTTCAAGATCTTCTTCCTTTGCTTTGCTTCTTTCTGGCTGTCATGAGTAACGGAGGGTGGAAGGGGGCAAAGTATGGGAAGTGAGCTGGAGGTGTTACTAACTAATATTGTATAAACTGAGGAGGGTTTCTATTTCTTGCTTAGCTTTCTCTTCTCTGCGCAGCTGCAAACCTTTATCTAAGTAAGCCAAGGTCAACCAATCATAACCACCTGAAGATGTCCACATGATGAGGTTCACAACTTTTAATTGGAAGAACTGTTTGAACTATTGGGGGTGGGAACATTTCAATCCTTTGATATATGTGATGTACGTGCCTATTTCCTCACATTCAGAATTCTCTTGTTGCTACCATTTGACTTCCAGTAAAAGGTATCTTTTCTCTAATTACAAGAGTCTAAGTATTTCTTTCTTGGATTTTGAACGGAGCACCAGCCGACACACATATTGCAAATACAGGTAGTTCTCCACTTACAGTCACAATTGAACCCAGAATTTAAGTTGCTAAGTGAGAAATTTGTTAAGTGATTTTTGTCCCTTTTTACAGTGAATCACTGCAGTTGTTAAATTAGTAACAGGCAGGGGTGGCATTCAAATTTTTTTAACAACCAGTTCTGTGGGCTTGGCTAGGTAGGTGTGGCCATATGACTTGGTGGGCGTGGCTTCTTTTTTTGCAGCAACCCCCCCTAGGGGTGGGATTCAAATTTCTTAGGAACTGGTTCTGTGGGTGTGGCCTAATTTGTGGGTGTGGTTTGGTGGTCATGTGACTGGCTGGGTGTGGCTTGGTGACTGGGCATGGCTTGGTGGTCATGTGACTGGCTGGGTGTGGCTCATATGTAAATATTATAAATATTGATGTAAATATTGATTTTTTTTATTAAAAAAGAGCAACTTTTACCCAAAATCGGGCAAAGCAGGCAGGCAGATTGAGTTCCTCACAGAAACACAGATTCACTCAGAGATCTATCTTTCTCCAATCTGCTACCTGAGTCTGCACTGAAAAATAGAAGCTTCAGACCCGAGGGAAGTTCAGCTCTGCTTTTACATTAGCTAGAAAACAAGAAATCCAACCATTACCTGCTTTCTAGCTAATCTAAATCTCCCAGCACAGCAGAACAGCTGATGGTCAGGAGCGGGAAAAGGAAAAATAGCAATTTACCAAAAGCAAGCCAGGTAAGTAAGGCGGGGAGGGGAAAGGAGGAGCCAGCCAGTGGTGCGATTTGCCGGTTCTCCGAACTGTGCAGAATTGTAACAACCAGTTCTATAGAACTGGTCCAAACTGGTAGAATCCCACCCCTCCCTCCCCCCATTTTATTTTATTTTATTTTGCTTACTAGACCTCAGGCAAACCTCCTGGGGGCTTTTGCTCCCAGAAGGCTTCCCTGGGGTCCAGGAAGGCAAAAAATGGAGTATGGGGGGCAGCACCCCCGCCCCACCCCCTTCTGCCTCCTGGGCCTCAGGGAAGCCTCCTGGGCAAAGCAGTAAGATAGCGAGGGACATCCCGGCACAGCTGATCCTTGGAACAGCTGATCGTTGGGAGGGGGAAAAATAAATACCTTAAGGAGTGACTGGGCGAGGGAGAACGCAGGCAGCGATGTCGGGCATGTGCCCAATGACTGACTGGGCAGGGATGGGAGGGGTAGGAGGAGAGGGGCGGGGCCAGCCAGGGCCACAATTTGCCGGTTTTCCAAACTGCCTGGAAATAAGGCAATAAAATAAGGAAATTAACTCAACCTAGAAATAATGGAACAGAAGTTTCCCTCGGAAGTTGTGGGAGCTTCATCCCTGGAGGCTTTGAAGGAGAGGCTGGACTGCCATCTGTCAGAAATGATGAAGGGTCTTCCACTTGGGCGGGGGGTTGGACTAGATGACCTACAAGGTCCCTTCCAATTCTGATTATCTGTTATCTGATGGGGACAAGGCCGGGCATGAGAACTATTAAGCAGGGGGTCATCTTGCCTCACACTCTGAGCCAGTCAGCAGTCAGTCTGGTGGCATCTTTTGATGCTGAGGTAAATTTGTCATCTCAGCGCACTGAATGAAGGAATGCCCCCTGTTTTTGCTACAGTTTTTTGGTGGCTTTTGACAAATCCTTTCTGGGCATTGTTGTGGAACCACCTTTTAGTAACAGAGCCTGGCCTCTTTGTCAGGTGAAGTGTTCGCATTTCTAGGGCACAGCTTCAAGTCAATCCGGCACATTTTAATTTCCTTTTTACCAGCACTTGTAGCCACTCTGTTTTTATCCTCCTCTCTTTCTCGGGGATAAAAGGGACATAAAGGATAAGAGAGCGCAAAGGCAATACTAGCATTAGATTCTGGGCAGAAAATACAACGAGCAGTGGTGGAGCCTATGGGCAAATCCCAATTCTCTGACCCTGCATGGCCTTTTCCCTCTCCTAGTCATTCTCCATCAAGCGAATTGAGAAACATAAGTTGTAAAAAGAAATAACCATCTAATTCCTGAACAGCCGTGTTAAATTCTCTGATTTAAAAATGGGATTCTGCTCCCCTGATTTCTGTCGTGTCTTTCAAGGATTTGATACTCATGGCAAATTGTCCCAGAAGCTGATGAGCCCCCCTACCTGATGCCCCCCCCCTTCTCTTCCTGTGAATGGGGCAGCTGCCCCACGGATCTGGGGAAGAAGCTTTGCTTCGCGTGAGCGATGGAATAGACGGAGCAAGAATCTTTGAGCCTGGATCTAGTAACGGCCCCAGCAGGAAACGTAGCTACCTAAAAGTCAAGCTGGTGATAAATTCACAAAACTTACCCACTTTTCTCCACTTTTCCATTTCTCCCCTCTTCAGCTCCGGCCTTCTTGATTCCAGATCCTTCCTTCTCTTCTGGAGATCCTTTTATTTTCCTTCTCCTGTTCTACCTTTCTTTAAAAATGTTTTATTCCCTCTGGAATTTCAGCTCCTTCAAACTTTTTCAGTCATTCTGGGATTGGATTTCCCACCTCAAGAGATGGATTAGTCCCTTCGTGTTAGTCTGGGCGGGCCTCTCTGGCCTTGGGGGCGATAGCCCCGGAGTTTGATAGGTATCTCTCTAGGTACCTAAGCAGACGAAGGTGTTTTTCTCTTCAACGGCACCCAAGAAAGCCTTGTACCCTTCAGTTTCTGCAAGTTTACTTCTCTGCTTAAATGAATATTTTTTATTTATTTTATTTTATTTGTCAATTGCTTACAAGATAACAGGTATAAGTATAAACATGAGTAAGAATACAGGAAAGAGGTACAAATAAATGGGGACAATAGGACAGGGATGGGAGGCACGATGGTGCACTTATGCACAGCCCTTACAGACCTCTTAGGAAAGGGGTGAGGTCAATAGTGGATAGTTTGAGGTTAAAGGAGTCAGGGTTTGAGGATGTAACAACAGTCAGGTAGTGCATTCCAGGCATAGACCCCTCTGTTGCTGAAGTCGTACTTTCTGCAATCCAGTTTGGAGCAGTTGTGTGCTCTTGTATTGTTGCAGTTGAAGCTGAAGTAGTCATTGACTAGTAGGATATTGTAGCAGGTAATTTTGTGTACTACGCTTAAGTCCAACCGTAGGCGGTATAGTTCAAGGTTGTCCAAGCCCAAAATCTCAAGCCTGGTGATATAGGGTATTCTGTTGCAAACAGAGGAATGGAGGACTCTTCTTGTGAAATACTTCTGGACTTGCTCAATTGTATTAATGTCCAATATACAGTGCGGATTCCAGACAGATGAGCTGTATTCGAGTATTGGTCTAGCAAAGGTTTTGAATGCCCTAGTTAGCAATTCAATATTTCCAGAGGAGAAGCTTCATAAGATTAGATTTACAACTCTTACTGCCTTTTTGGCAATGCTGTTACATTGAGCTTTAGCACTTAGATCATTAGATATGAGTGCTCCAAGGTCCTTGACAGAGTGAGGGTCATCAACAAGGTCATATCTGCCTAGCTTGTATTTGGTGAACTGAATTTTTTTACCAATGTGTAGGACAGAGCATTTGTTGGTCGAGATTTGGACGGGATTTGTTGGTTCTCCAAACTACTTAAAATTTCCGCTACCGGTTCTCCAGAACTGCTCAGAACCTGCTGAATACCACCTCTTGTTTGTCAGCCAGTTAAAAATCCATCTTGTGCTGATCCTGTCTATCCCACATTTTTTCTACTTTACCAAAAGTAGGTTGTGCCTTACTGAAGTCTAAGTAAACTATGTATACTATATACTATGTCCACAGCATTTTGCTGGTCTAAATTAGTAAATGTAGTCACTCTGTCAAAGAATGAAATAAGATTGGTTTAGCAAGATCTGTTTTTAACAAACGTTTGCTGACTTCTTGTTATAAATGTACTTGTTTCTAGATGTTCCCTGATCTGGTTTTTGATTATTTTTTTCCAGTATCTTACCATGTATTGGTGTTAGGCTAATTGGTCTGTAATTTCCTGGGTCTGGGTTTTTTTCCTCTCTTTTTTGAAGATGGGAATCACATCAGCTCTTTTTCCATCTTCTAGTAGTTCCCCAGTGCTCCAGGATTTTTTAAAGATATGGTATAATGGTTCTCAGGTAACATCTGCCAGCTCCTTCAGAACTCTGGGATGTAATCCATCAGGTCCTGGTGATTTATATTCATCAAGATCAGACAGGTGTTCTCTTACCATTTTCTTGCTTATTTTAATTTTCTATGTCTTTGTTTTGGTAGGTTGGGCTATAGGGGTTTTTTTGCATGAAGACTGATGCAAAGAATGAGTTAAGCAGCTCTGCTTTCTCTCTGTTGCCTGTTACTTCCTTGGAAACTTCTCTCTTTAGTGGACTGAGTGTTTCCTTGACTTTTTTGTTATGTAAATGTTGAAAGAAACTTTTTAAAAATTATCTTTGATTTTTGTTGGAAGTCTGTGTTTCTTATAAGCCTTTGCTTTGCTGACTTCATCTTTGCATATTCGGGTTATATGCTGATATTATGTCTTACATATATGTCCCCCTTTCCATTTTTTGTACTTATCCTTTTTGTCTTACAGTTTATCAGAGATCTTTGTGTAGCCATGATGATTTCTTCTTGGATTTCTTGTCTTTCTTTTTCAGTGGTATTGTGTTGGACTGGGCTTTTATGATCAGATAGTTGTGCCTGCCAAGTCAAGGCCTGGCTTACCTCTGTCTCTAAGGCTTTGGCTCCTGGCTTAAGTGGGCATCCTCCCCACCCCGACTATGTCCAAGCAGAGATGAGATGCGTCTCTGCCCAGACTGCTGCTCCCTGTGCATTGCACTAAGCAGGAGGCTCGATCCGCTGACCACTTCTAGGACTGTGCCACAGAGAAGCAAAGGGCAAATTCACCACTGGGAAAGGCCAACCATGGCAGAAGAGCAGGAAGGGTATCAATAAATAGTCACATTCAACTTGGGACCGCCATATTTCAATACATTTTCTGTACCAACATAAGGCGTCTAAGACTAGGAAAAGAAGTCCTTTCCTTCTGCAGTTGCTTGGAAAAGCACGCCTGCAGCCATCCCCTCTTTTTTATCCATATGTTCTTAAGTATAGAAGTTTCACGTACAATAAAAATTTAAAAACAACAATGAGCAATTATGTGGCCTATAAAGGGAAAGTAAACGGTCTCTGAGGAATAGGAGCTGATTGATCAAAGGCAGTCTCAGCAGTGCTTGAACAGGGTAGGAAACAATTGATTAAGGGGGTAGAAAAACTTTAAGAGACAGTCAGCAAAAACTAAGAAAGCTCAGTGGGAAAATAGAAGCCTAACTGAGACTTCTATTTGAGTAAATATATTTTAGGTTTGGTTCAACAGCTAAATATTTGGCTCTGCATTTATTTCACATTTTAGAGAGGAGCCCAGCAGCCCTAAACCTCCTACGTGGAAGTAAGGCAGACAAATGGGGGAAATCAAACAAAGAGTTCAAAAAGTAATATCAGTTATTTGGGGGGTAGAATTTACAGACGACACCTTTATTAAGCCAATCCCCCCCCCCAGGTCCCAGTCCTGTTGTGGTACTTTATCTCAGTGGGGGGAGCTTTCCTGGGAAGGATGAGTGAAGACCCTCAGGAGTGTATGCCAAGGGCAACTATTCCCAGCAGGGTCACCCAAGACATGAAGACCATCCCAACCGCCTGGCTAAAGCAGGTGGGCACCTACCTACACTGAGCAGTAGCGATATAGAAGATGGAGGAGAGAGATAAGCATCAAATACCCCATTTCATACTGCACAGGAGAAGGAAAAGACACTCCTCTCGGGTACCAAAACCCCCAGATGGACACTGGGGTGCCAGAAGATGGAGGCCTCAGTCCAATGGCAGTTGACACATTACTGAGGAAGAACTGAGGGTCTTTTGGAGTACTAATGGGGTTTATGAGGCTATATCCCTTTTCGGGACATCTGATGCTGATGTTGCTGTGTGGGAGAAGAAAAGCCACAGCTGCAAAGGCAGCCTGAGCATGGAGACATGAGAACCATGGAAAGCTCAACAGGGTGAAAGTGAAATGAAAGGGTGGCACATTGACCTTTGGGCATCAGTTAATCGGGACAGAGTGGAGTTGGACACTTTCAGCTGGAAGTTCATAATATTTATTAGGATATGAAAAACAAATAGGAAATGGTGCTGCTTTCATAGTCAGGAAGGCTGTAGCAAGGACAGCTCTTGAACACAGTACAATTTATGACCAAAGGATATCAATTGGAATTTGTGAACAACCTTTTGATTATGACAAATAGCCAAGCTTGTGCTCCAATCACTGATGCAGAAAAAAAGGAAGCTGATGATTTAAGTCATACCAATTTGAAATTGACAGAGCAGGCAAGCAAGATGTAGTTGGAGCCCAGAATACCAAAGTTGGAAACCTCCAGAGAGAAAATGTCGTTGGACTGTGTGGCTAGGAAGCCTCAGTTAAACCTCAGGTTCTTATCAACAATTTAATGCTTTCTTCATAGTTAACAACCTTCAAACTACCAAAAGAGTACCTATATAGCTGGATATCATGAGTTAACAACCTTCAAACTACCAAAAGAGTACCTATATAGCTGGATATCATGAGAAGGAGGACTGTAGGTAGAATAGCAATGACATGGCCAGGAGTGACAGTGAAACACATACACGTTGTTGATACCCAAGCCCCAAGTCAAACTATGGTGCAAGGAGAAAGCCAACTATTTTTCACAAGATGATCTTCAATCACCATATTCAAGGAGAACATCCGTAATTGCTTTTAGTTCCTCAGCCTCATTGATAGAGAATCGGAGAAAGCATGGAATGGACTTAAAGAAACAATTCAAGATGAACGTAAAATGAGACTGCCAAAAAACAAGGAACAGAAGAATGCAACTGAATCTCAGAAAAAACCATGGAGATCTCCAAGAAGAGAAGAGAAACCAAAACCAAGACAGACAAAACTTCAGGAAGGAACTTTAGAAAATGTTTCAAAGAGATGTTAGCAGGAACATTTTTACAATGATACATGTAAAGATATTGACTATGAAAACAGATATGAAAAACAAGGGAAGTCTTTCAAAAGATCTCTGAACTCAGAAGGAGAATCCCATCTCAAACTGGTATGCTAAAAGATGACAATGTACTATGAATAACTGGCTCCAAAAAAAATCAAAGAAAGATGGAAGGAAATTCTGTTCAGTAGAGATATCAATATCCAAGATATTTTGGAACGCTAATTACAAGAACCTCTAGAACTAGAAGATGATGTTAGATGACCAACTTGGAAGGCTACAGGAGCTGATGGAATACCCACTGAAATAGCAATAGCAATATTGCTTAGATGTATATTGCTTCACAGGCCTCTCTAAATGGTTTACATAGTCAGCAACTTGCCCTCAACAATCTGGTCCTTATTTTACCAGCCTTGGAAGGATGGAAGGCTGAGTCAACTTTGAGCCAGTGAGAATGGTAGCCATCAGTCAGCAGAATTAGCCTGCAGTGCTGTATTCTAACCATTGTGCCACCATGGGTCATGTAATATGGCAAGCAACAGAAGAAGAATCCAAAAAGGTTTTAATCAAGCCATACCAGCAAGCCAGAGAACAACACAATGGCTCATAGATTGGAAGAGGTCAGTCTACATTCCAATACCAAAGAAGAGGAATTGATCAGAATATGTACAAGAGCCTTAATTTCACATGCTAACAAAATGATGCTTAGGATCGTCTGACATATCAAAGCCTTACATGGAAAAAGACATGCTAGATGTTCAAACTGGCTTTAGAATGTGAGATATTATTGCTGATGTATGCTGGATAATTGAGAAAGCCAAAGTATACTGAAAAGAAGCTTATATGTGCTTTAATAATTATAGAAAGGTCATGTGTCTATTATGTCAAGCTGTGGAATGGGCTTAATAAAATGTGAATCCTGCAACATCTCATCGTCCTCGTATCCTCTACGAGTTCTCTTAGCACACAAGGCTGCTGTTCACTCCTGGTTGGATTCTGCCATATCACCTCTAATGATTTTGAGCTGCACTGCCTCCCCTTCATTTATTTTGGCAACTCGTCTTATTTGCGAGGAGGAGGAGGAGGAGGAGGAGGAGGAGGAGGAGGAGCTACTGATATTTTTTTAGGCAAAACTGTGATGCACCAAAAATCTAGATGTTATGTTGTCTGGAAATATGGGGTGAAGAACCTCTATTCTTCTGAAGAACCTTTGTAACATACAGCCTGGCTTTGGAACCCAGTGATTTTGTGGTAAAGGCACATTGTGAGACAGCCCCAAAACACAGCAGCAATGTGTGCATATTTGATGAAGTGAACTTTGAGTGAATTTTACTTGCAACAGAAAAGGCATCAAGCTGTTTGCTGCCTCTCTGAGATTCTCGTCAAGTTATTAAATGATAATAAGCAAAATTTAATGGGAAATTACAAAAGGAAGAGATCACAGAGATGAGGGATAGGAGGAGAAGGGAAGGAAAGGGGAAAAAAGAGAAGAGAAGAGAAGAGAAGAGAAGAGAAGAGAAGAGAAGAGAAGAGAAGAGAAGAGAAGAGAAGAGAAGAGAGATCTGGCAGATTTCAAACCAGCATTATGTGTTATAAGGCAATGGTTATAACTATTGTGCTATTAAAGCATCACGGTACAAATCTTATGCACCACTTCAGTTGAGGCCAGGTGTTTCTATCTCTGCAAAGTAGCCATTGAAGAGTTGGGGTCACCCAGTGAAGTGCAGCAGCTGAAAAGGGCAAAAGCACTTGAGGCAACCTAAGGAGAGGGGAACTATTTTAAAACTGCTGCAGGAAGGAAGAAAGGTCCCTAGTGACGTCTGTCCTTGAATCTTGACACTGGTTGCTGACCCTCTTGAGCAATGGGGTACTGGCTGTAAGCCCAGAAGGAAGGAAAGAAACGGGGAAAAAACCCTTTTTCTTGTACTTTCTTTTCAATTACTTAATTAATACAAACTAATACAGAATAAAGAAAACAAAGAAAGAACAAAGAACAAAGAAGAAAAGACAAAAGTGAAGGAAAAAATAAAAAAAAATAGAAAGAAGAAACTTCTATTTCCTTTGCAGCAAATTCAAGCAAGGTTAGAAAGTTATCTCCTAAATACAATAAAAGGCTCACTTTTTAATTGTCTAATTTTTTTTTCTAATTATCGAAACTCCAAGTTAAGTGCATTTTTTTCTGTTTCATGCAAAAAGCCTAGAAGGGGTTTCCAGTCGGCCATAAATGTAGATGCTGGTTTTTCTCTAATCAAAGAGGTTAATTTAGCCATCTCTGCAAGTTCCATCATCTTCACCAACCATTCCTCCATTTGGGGTGATCCTGAACCTTTTTACAGTATAAGAATCTTGCTGCAGTTGTCATCTATAAAAACAAGTTCTGTGACTTTTTTCAAGTTGCCTGTCTCTCAGTCCCCAAAGAAAAGCCTCTGGTTTTGATCCAAGAGAGACAATCCAGAATGTGGGAAGAAATATCCCGGTCCAGGTACAAGCCAGGAGAAAGGCACTGGAGACAAAATGGAGACCGGAGGCTGATTGGAAAGAGGGACCATTTATTGATAAAGCAGAACCACATGGGTTTGTGGTTCTGGGCAGCTGACCACATGGAGTTGAGAGTGGGAGGTTTTTATACCTCCTCTTGAGCTTTGCACTTGAGCTTCCTGTTCCTTTGCAAGAACGTGTATTCTATTGGCTGTTGTCAGACTCCCATGGAGCCATGTAGAGGTTATGTAGGGGTCATAGCTGGCTCTATAGGCAAAGTACAAATCCTAGGTCTGAGCTAAGTTTGGTTGACGTTTCTGAGGGTGATGCAGTTAAGGACCTTGTGTTCTGAAAGAGTGTTGGGTAATTCCTACTGTGGCTTAAAGGCTTTGTCCTATTCTGGCTTTTTGGTGAGGGTATTTGTTTATGAATAGAGCTATCAAGATACTTGTCTTCTTTCAATAAGCTGTTTATTTCCTAAGCACTGACATCTGCTGTGGGCTATTAAGGAAAGTGGGGGTTGCTTCCTGCCTCTAAAAACATGTTTCTCCATTTCTCCCTTTGGAAATATTTGTTGGCTTTGTAGTGTCCACTGGCCTACGCTATGAAGCCTCTCAGGCAGCAGGCATGGCATGGCAGGGATACCAGTCCTTCCTGTCCTTATGGTGGAATGTCCAAGACTTCCTCGCATGGACCGACACAAGCAAAACCTACTTTTCATCTCTCTAGCTGCTCAATAGTGTGATCAAGGCAACCATGTGTAAAGACTTTGCTGGTCAGCCTGTGGCAGATTTGGACAAGATGAATTCATCACAGATCTCATGTTTGCTGATGACAGCACGATTTTGCAAACAGCCAAAAAGAAGCCTATGACATCCTCCTCAGTATAAAAACTGCTGATTATTCATCAGACTTTAACTCCCGTACTGACAGGATCAGGCTGTTTGCAACTGATGCCTTCCAGGCAACCATCCAGTTTGGTGAAGCACAGCCTGGGCAGGCTGAACAATTCCAGTACAATTCAGTCCAACCTTCCTAAAGGAGAAGAAAGTAGCTCCCCCGGCCAAGGGCAGCGATTGAACTGGGCAGGCTGCCCTGCTGTTTGCAGCAGTGACCCGGGGGTGGGGGGAGGGGAGGTGCTCTGGTGAAGAAGTAGAAGAAATGCCACCCCCAAATGCTCCTCTGTCCATCTTTGATGCTACCACTGACACCAAATATTAAGGATTTTAATCTGCAACAAGATACAGAGGAAACAAAATTCAGGAATGCTGTTGCACCACCCAGGGCAGCTGATAAAGTTTAGAAGCATCAAATGTAGCAGTTTTGATACGTCTGCCACATGATGTCATGCTGACTTCCTCATGGTTGCTCTGGGAATCACACCCTATAGTTGGAAAGTAGAGTGATTGGATCCAATGAAAACTTGGGTGGAAGAGGATCTCATGAAAGACGGACTCTTGGAGGCTGAAGCCATTTGATGGTTGCCCTATAGACTCCAGCCACACACAATAGGTGAGAACTTCAAGTTTACATTCATCCCTCAGTTTGTCAGAGAATATAGATAGTACATTCCTGGGACATGTTTAGAGAAGCTAGCGGAGCAATGAGCATCTGAGCTATTCTGGCATCTCACAGTGCCATGAACCTGCTCTCAAGCAATGGGTCGCAGCTCATGAGAGTAAGGAAGGGGGTGACTGAAACCTGACTTGGCTGGAGAGCTATAATCTGAACGTTGTGTTAGTGGGAGAAGAGAGCCCGGAACATGTTTCAATCCCAAGAACAGGAAGAAGACTTAAAGTGGTACACAAGACATGGAGGAACCCAATAATGAGCAGAGAATACAGAGGAGTATTTTCAGCCTTTCCATGCCAAAACATGTTCATGGGAAACAAACATGAAGAACTGGATGTCTCAATGCAGGGAGGCCAATACAATTTAGTAGGGATTTCTGAAAACGGACAGGATGAAATGCATGAGTGACATTGAAATATTTGAGAGCATAGCTGTTCTGGTCCACTGGCAGCCTGCGGAGATGGCAGCAGAACCAGACAGTGCGGAAGAACATGGGCAAGTCTGGGAGTCTGGGAAGGACTCAGACATTGGTCCTGCATCCAATAGAGAGATGGGGCCGGGGCCATCTGGGAGTTATGTGCTGACTCCGGAGTCTCCAGAATCTGACATCAGCGAGGCAGAGGAACAGGGGGAGGCACAGGGTGCATGCTTGCGCAGAGCTGCCAGAAGGCAAGAACAGTTAAGACAAAAGGGGCGAGTCGGGAGTAAGGCTTGGAAGTGATTGGCCCTCCCATAAGATATAAAGGAAGTGCAAAGGGACAGGAACATTGTTTGCTCTGGTCAGTTTGGAACCTGAAAGCTCCGTGATTAATTTGTGCTCCGTTTGGTTTTGAAAGACTATTTGGGACTTTAGTTGTTGGCTTTATCTTCAAGAAAGATAAAGGTGCATTCTTATCAGACTTCTCCGGAAGAACTTTGGCAGACTTCCATGGTTTTTTTTTATAATTATAACTTTATAATTTTTATAATTATAACTGATTGAGACTCATTACGGGCTGTGAATGATGATAATTCACAGCCGTTGAATTAAAATAAAAGGGTTTTGGATTTAACATGTGTTTGTTGGTGTTTCAGGAAGCCTTGGGCAGAACAATAGCTTACTTTTTAAAAGGTGGGTGGGAAGAGAGAAAGAGGCATTGTAGGTGAAGGAAGTGTGTTGATTTGAACCTGCGTATTTGAGTTACAATATAAGCAAGATCAATGTCATCGTGGCCTGCCTGGACTAAAAAACTGGCAGGAAATCTGGGCAATGCCCTCCAGATGACAAGCATCATGATCACAGTGGGATACCAACTCCTTACACAGCTGTTAGGTTTCTAAGTCAGCCAAGATGGCAAGATTTCTCCTTTCCTCCTCCCATTTCTTAGCGCTGATTTATTTCCCAGATTTTAAGACCAGATAAATGGATTGGTACTTAACCAATATGGCAAAGCTTTCTGAGGAGATAAAACGAATGGGAATTTAGGGAGAAGTCAGATCTTTGGGGGTTTGAGGTACTAAAGAAAAGTATTTGGAACATAGGTATACACTAGGTGTCAGCTGGTGCTCCATTCAAAATCCAAGAAAGAAACACTTAAACTCGGTTAATTAGAGAAAAGATATCTTTCAGTGGAAATCAAGTGGTAGCAACAAAAGAATTCTGAATCTGAGAAAATGAGTGTGTAAATCACATACACAAAGTGATGGCAACGTTCCCGCCCCCAATAGTTCAATTGGCTCATCCAATTAAAAGTTGCATGTAATGTCAGGTGGGCCTCTTCAGGTGGCGATGAGGCATCGGTCCATTGACCTTGGCCTATTTTGATAAAGAGGTGCGCTTGCGCATAGCATAGGAAAGAAGCGTAAACAAGAAACACCCCCTCCCCAACTTATACAGTTTATTCTCTCAAACCTCCAGCTTACTTCCCATAACTATTTCACCCCTCTCTCCCCCCCCACTTACTTATGACAGCCGAAAGATGCAAAGGAAAGAAATCTTGAAGGCCAACACTAGATTTCAGTAGAACCACCTCCACTTTAGAGTAGTACTAAGTGGCTTATCAGGACAGAAAGAGCCCAGGGCCTCTGATCCTGGAAGTAAAACTGTGTTCCTTTTCAGCGAGGAGAAGAAAAGGGAAGAGCAGCTTCAGGAAACAGGTCTACATGGCACCTCAGGGTGAATTGTTGAGAGGGTCATTAATAGAAAATAAAGTATGAATGTCCTTCCAGGGAAGAATATTAGCAAATAGCAGATATCTGCAAAAAGGTAGAAAGGCTAAATGCAGAAGGCTCACAAGGAGCCTCATTCCTTCTGGTTGTATCATCATTAAAAGCAAGCAGAAGGAAGGCGGTGGCCCAGCTGCCAAGAGAAGACCACGCAACAGAAACAGACAACAGAGATCCTAAACTCCTCTTTTGCTTCTAATTTCTCCCCACAGGTACGGAGTTCAAATGGATTTATGCTGAGCAGCTGCCCTATAGAGAAGGTGGCCATCCAAGTAAGTAGAGAGATGGCCGAGCGGTCATGCTTCTTGGGAGCAGTTGAAGTCTCCAGAGCCAGACTCAAGCCAAGTTTTATTCTGGTTGAAAGTTAGGAAAAACCTCCTGAGAAGGAGCAGTTCAGCAGTGAACCAGATGTAGTTTGCTGGACTGGATAATTTTTGCTGTCGTATTCAGTTTTGTATCTTCTACAAATCCCATAAACATTCCCTCCACCTCTTAATAAAACATTGCAGCGTCCTGAGCACAGGATTCATGCAACGCTTGTCTCCAACTGGCTTTTGAGGCCTCTTCAGATCCAGTCCTTCAGCTGGGGAATTATTGAACGCGGTGGTGCCTCCAGGAGAGGCTGGTTCTCGTGTTCCCTCTTTTCTGACAGATGGTTGATGAACAGCAAAGTTGGGAGAAGGTTTAGTCTCCCTTTGCTAATTGCCTTGTTTGGTTTGTAAACATGCAGGTTGGGTTTGTGCCCTGACAGCCAGCATGCTATTTTTAATTGTTTTTAAAAATTTCCTGAAAAAATGACATTTACCCTGTTAGCAGATCTTTCTTTGCGCCCACTCTAAAATTTGACTAAGCCTGCATTGCTTCCTTTATTTGGAAGCACTGAAGCATTTCAGACTTTTTAACTGGAAAGATAAGAGGCAGCAAGAAGTGAACGGTCTCGGAAAAATGGAAAGGCTCATCTGTAACAAGCTCATTTTTGCTGAACTTTCTTTCCAGGAGAATTCCCTCAATATGGGATTGTTTCCAATTTCCCTCTCAGTCTCAAGTACTTTATTATGAAGTAAGGAAGGAAGAACATGGAAATAACGTTGTGGAGGCCTTTTGACTTCTGCAACGCTTGGAAGTCGCAGCTTCTGGTGGAAGCTGCCCAAACATGACTGGCCTTGGGAAGGCAAAGCAGCTCTGGGCTTCCAGAGGAGTCCGGAGAAAGCGAGCTGTGAAACAGGTTGCCCGAATTGTTTATTCACTGCGACAGAGACCCACCTGAACCGGCTTTGGCGGCTTCAGTGAATGACTAGAATGAAGGTGGGTGGGTGTTTGTGTGCGTGTGTGCGCGCGCGCATTCTCCCAGGTGGCCCCAGGTGAGCACTCTGACCTCAGACGTGATGCTGATAGATAACAACACCACTGACCTTGTTTCTGAGGGGGAGAAGAGATTGGGCAGCCATTTGCCTGAAACGGTAGAGGGTTCCCTGCTTGAGCAAGGGCTCCACTAGAGGACTCCAAGGTCCCTTCCAATTCTGCTGGCTCCTGTTTCATGTACAGTATACAGTGCATTACAGACTCTCTAGGCGGTTTGCAGAGTCAGCCTCTTGCCCCCCAAAATTTGGTCCTCATTTCACTGACCTCAGAAGGACAGAAGACTGAGTCAACCTTCAGCCAGTGAGATTCAAAGTACCAAACTGGAGGCAGGCGGCAGGCGGCGGCAGCAGGAGCCTGAAGTACCGCACTCTCACCACTGCACCACTGCGGCTCTTAACATACCTAATGCTCCCCCCTCCTCTTATTTTCCTCATAAAAACAACCCCGTGAGGTAGGTTGGGTTGAGAGAGAGGGACTGGCCCAAAGTCACCCAGTAGCTTTCGTGCCCAAGGCAGGAGTGGGACTCACAGTTTCCTGGTTTCTAGATCAGTACCTTTAACCACTACACCAAATCTGCCTTCCCTAAATATAAATATAAATTGCCTTCCTACAATAAGGATTTAGCATGTTTGTCTCTTACATTCATAGCATGATTTTGTAGACCAGCAGGACCAGTGACTTTATAAGTTCGTGTTGTTCCTGATTTTTCATGCGCTGTAACGGTTTACTGGGTCTGAGGGTGGCTACTCTCCCATTGACTCCCACAAGGCCCTCCAGACGCCAGCAGAGACACGTCAGTTTGGGTCCTATGACAAAGTAGAAACAGCTCTTACAAATCCCACCCCTTTGCCCTTTTGCAGATGGCGGCTGTGGCTCACCTCCCATCCGGCCTGGCCTCCTCTCCCTGCCAGGGCGAGGCAGAGCAGTGGTCCTATTCTACCAGCTAGGCCCGGTTCTGCCAAGCCAGTAGCAGCGATGAGCAGCGGAGACTGAACCGGTTCTTTCCCTGGCTCTGCTGTTGGGCCCGCCCACCCACCCACATGGGCTCCCATACTCACTTTTGAAGTGCACCTGCTTTGCGTGGCACAGAAGAGCGTTGGGAGGCAGCTGCTGAAGCAACCGGGAGAGGGCAGGCTTGCAGGAGGCGAGTTGGAATGCCTCGGCGACTGCGCAAAGTGTGCATTTGGTGCATGCGCACATGCAAAGGGTGTGCATGCGTGCAAAGTGCATCCACCAAACCACGCCCACTGAACCGGTGTTATAAATATTTGAATCCCGCCACTGATGCAGAGCCAGGGCTGGGAGCCGTTCCGAACGTGCCTTGTGGGGAAGACCGAGGGCAGAGATCTTTCACCCTTCCTGGGTGCTTGTCTGATCCACTTCCACTCTCTGCTCTTCCTGCAGAGTCTGAAGTGCAGCCATTCTCTGCTCCGCTCCTCTTTCTCTCTGCAAGGATGCTACAGGCTTGCATTGCCTGCAAATATATGCCAGAGAGTTTTCCGGCTGGCACAGAAACCTGTCACAAGCTTTGCACATCACAACAGCAGTAATTGCCACCCATTTCTGTCCGTTGCATAAGCTATTTAAAGCAGGCAATTTGTTAGGTGCTCCCCCTTGAATTCCTCTGCCAAATTCCAGCTCTTTTTCTGGGCTTACTCTTCCAGTGTACCTACTCCATAGAAACTACCCTCTTGCATTCCTTTTCCTAATTACTTAAGTATCTCATGGGCAGAAAGCCATGACGTAAATCAAACTAACACATAATAAATAAATAAGTGGAGACACAAATTGTCATGATTTGAATGAAATGCTGTGCATTCCAGTTAATGATATCTTAATGGGAATTGTTTATGTCTTACTCTCAGGATATTTTTTTCTCCAGCAGTTTAAAAACCATCCAAACTAATTGTTGGTTCCCCTGGGTTAGAAGGAAAAAGAAACCTTTTCAAGTGAAACCTCTTCTTTGCAGCTCCAGGAACCCCCTCCAGGCACAGCAGAGAGATCAGGGAAAGAAGCCAATCCGCCTTTCTTGCAAGGGACCCAGAGAGGAGCCACTAAGTAACTCTTTCTGCACTTTTTACAGGTGGGAATAATTCAAACTGTCAGATTTTTCAGCCGCTTCTTTAGTTCGCTCCATTGGGATGGGATGAGGGCAGAATAAGGTTGGACTTTAGTGTAGTACATAAAATTATCTGCTGCAATGTCCTACCAGTCAATCGTACTTCAGCTTCAACCACAACAGTGCAAGAGCACACAACAGATACAAACTTAATGCAAACCACTCCAAATTTGATTGCAGGAAATACGACTTCAGCAACAGAGGGGTCAATGCCTGGAATGCGCTACCTGACTCTGCAGTTACATCCTCAAACCCCGACTCCTTTAACCTCAAACTATTCACTGACCTCACCCCATTCCTAAGAGGTCTGGAAGGGGCGTGCATAAGCGCACAATCATGCCTACCCTCCCTGCCCTATTGTCCCCGTTTATTCGTTTCTATTTCCTGTATTTATACTTATGTTTATTCTTATTTCTATTATATTGTAAGCGTTTGACAAATCAAATCAATCAATAAATCAATCAATCAATAGAATCTGGCTACAATGCGGTTCCAATGGCCCCTGCCTCTCCTCTCCTGCCCACAATCCTCTCCCTCCTTGGAGAATGGCATCCCAAGGGCCTTCTCTGCTGCAGTGCCCACCCTTTGAAAGTCCGTGCCAAGTGAGGTTCCAACCAGACCTGCTGCTTTCCCAGGTTTTAGGGCAGGGAGGTGTCATGAGATCTCACAGTTGTCAGCTGCAGGGTTGCCTCAGCATTTGATGTTTTCCACTTCTTTAGTATAGTATATGGTTCTAATTTTTAGAAGCTGTGACATTTAGCAAACTGGGCAGTCACATCACTCTCTGTGTGTGTGTGTGTGTGTGTGTGGGTGGGTGGGTGTGTGTGTGTGTGCGCAGGGGTGGGATTCAAATTTTTTAACAACCAGTTCTGTGGGCGTGGCTTGGTGGTCATGTTATTGGCTGGGTGTGGCCAACTCAATATCACATCGAGTCACACTTCTCCTCGCCTGGCCTCTCATGACTGTGGGGATGTTGCAACAGTCATAAGCGTGAAAAACAGTCATAAATCACCTTTTTCAGTGCCATTATAACTTTGAAGGGTCACTCCACACAAGCAAAGTACCAGCAAAGGAGGGGAAAAATACTCCAGAGAAGTTCCTGAGACAGGAAGTCTAGTCCTGCCAAGAACGTAAAAAAGGTTAACGGAGAGGCAGTTTCTGTAAGCAACACCAGAATGTTTCCTTCCTGCCTTCCTTACAGGATTAAGCCAGTAATTTCTTCTAACAACCGGTTCTTTGAACTGCTTAGAACAGGGGTGTCCAACCTTGGTAACTTTAAGACTTGTGGACTTTAACTCCCAGAATTCCTCAGCCAGAAAAGCTGGCTGAGGAATTTTGGGAGTTGAAGTCCACAAGTCTTAAAGTTACCAAGGTTGGACACCCCTGGCTTAGAATGTTAACAGTCAGTTCTAGTGAATAGGTGCGAACTGGTAGAATCCCACCCGTGTGTGTTTCTGTGTGTGTGTGTGAGACTAAATACCAGCAAAGTCTGGTCTGCCCAGTGACTTGCCTTTGTAAGGCAGTAGCGCTTTGCTGCCTGTGGTTGTTGGGGGCCTTGGGGGAGTCAGGAGGGCTGCCCACACGTTAGCAGGTACCTCTCCTCACTGGCATTAGGCAGAGGGCCCTCTTGGCCAGGCTGAGGACAGAGCCGACTCTTCTGGGGTTAGGCTGCTGGGGACTTGATGGTGTCCGGATTGAAACCTGCTGCCAAGACTTGGGGTAAAAGACAGGCTGGTGACACAGAGCAAGAAGAGGATGGGCTTTGGTAGGCAGGCTTCTCCATCAGTCTTCAAAACAGGAAAAATTTAATCCAGCACTTGTGAGTGAACCTGACAGCTGCTCACTGACTCTGGACAGTACTGGTCAGAAGTGATTCTCCACTAGCCAATCCCCACTGGATCCCCTCAAGGATTCATAAAATTGGCACCTTACTTCCTCCAAGATGTATTCATTTTCCCCAGTTGGTGCCCTGTTAGTTGCTCTAAATCAGAGATCCCCAACCATGGACTGGCACCAGTCAGTGGCATGCCAGAAACCGGGCCATGCAAACAAGCAAAGCCCCATCTGCAGGTTGCAGGCAGCACACGAAACCAGTCCACCTCTGGTTCGTGGAAAAACCTCTCTTCACGGAACCAGTCCCTGGTGCCCAAAAGGTTGGGGGCTGCTGCTTGGTTAACTGCCTAAGTTGCGTCTATGGACAGGCCCCTTAGTGCAGACGTCACCAACCTTTTGGGCCTCAGGGACCACCAAACTCATAATTTTAAATCCCACGGACCGCTAATATGAATTTTGACTGATGGTGGCTTGCTGACATTGGTGGGAAAGTCGGTCCCCTATTCCAGAGGTGCAGGAGTCACAGGACTGGCCCTTTGGTCATCCCGGAGCAGCTGCTCCTCCACCCGGGTGCACCGGCCTGCCATGGACTGGAGGAGCCAGAATGTGTGGCCGAGTTTCCCACCAATGTCAGCAAGCCACCCTGGGGTGGATTTCCCTCCCCCACCATTGGCCTTACCTTCCAGTTCCAGCTCATGTGGCTGGTTTGCGCTTGGCCGAAGGGTGGGGGCCAGCGGGTGGGCGGGCCATGTGGGCGGCACAGCCTTGTGTTCTCGCGTAGCCTGGATTAAGTGCTTGTGGGGGAGGCTTTGGGGGAGCCATTTCTCTGTGGACCAGCAAATTTTTCTCACAGACCACCAGTGGTCCTAAGCCCACCGGTTGGCAACCACTGCCTTAGTGGATAGTCTTACACGTTCTATAGTCAATGTAAACTTCAAAATCCAGAATTGATCCAATGTTAATGTAGTACTGGACCAGTCAGCCTTGATCCTATATTCAGAATCCTGACAGTGGAGTAGATCTCCCACTTGTGTTGGCAGAATCAACACAGAAAACCGGGAATGTATTAGCACAAGCAACAGCAATTGGAGGGGCCCAAGAGCAAGTTCAATAAATTGAGAGTAAATAAATGTAGCCTCCCCACCAGTTGGATTCTGTTTCCAGCTGCCTATCTCACCTGTCTTCGTTCTGTCTCCATCCGTGTTCATACAGAACGCTTCACGGTGTGAAGGGCAGCCTTGGGCCCCTCCCCACGGGTCTGAGTCTCCATCCGTGGGTCATATGTCCAAATGCTTTTGAGGATCCAGGGGAGATTTGCTGCAGCCATGCAATCAATAGCACTTCCCCAGCAAAGGTCAGGGGATCAATTCGCAGCATGGGGGTTACTCTTGCAGAAGGCTCAGGGGGGGGGGGGGCAGCTATGGGCGGCGGGGGCAGCGCAAAGGCCTGGCGGAGAGAATTAATTACTTCATGGGGTGAGGTGCATTTCTTTGAGGGGGGGGTATTAGGGACAGACCACCAAGGGAGAGAGGATTGCTTGAGAACTGATAAGGATGCAGGCTGACCCCAGGCAGACAAGGGTGCCGGTTCGAGGGTGAAGAAGATGCTGCAGGGATCTCCTTTCAGAGGCAACCTAGCAGCTCTGGTGGACAAAAGTACCAAGACTCTGTGATTCCAGCCAGCGGATCCTGCCCTGAACTGTGGAAGGAGAAGCAGTCAGGAAGTGCCCCCTGCTACACGTCCTTCCAACTACTGTATCACCCCAGAGGCCAGGGGTGCTCAGTATTTTTACCAACCGGTTCTGTGGACATGGCTTAATTGGTGGGTGTGTCTGGGTTGGCGTGGCCAATGTGACATCACTCATGTCAAGGGGCGCTTCTCCTCACCTGGCCTCTCAAGACAGGGGATGCTGCAATGGTCATAAGTGTAAAAAATGGTCATAAGTCACTTTTTTCAATGCCATTGTAACTTTGAATGGTCACTAAATGAACTGTTGTAAGTCAAGGATTACCTGTACAAAAATACAAAAAGCTTCTTTGCTTGCAAAAAGCTGCTCTAAATACCAGTCATTAGATTAGAAATACCTACAAGCCGGAGTTACAAATCAGGCAGGGTGCCAGAGCACTTGAGGAATGAAAATAGTTAAAATGCAGTGATAACTATCAAGCAGCCAACGCTTGCTCATAAAGTGAAACCCTTTAGCAGAGAGGTCATTTAAGCTCTCCAGAAAAAGCACACCCAGGAAAAGCAATCCTTAGAGCCATTTGCTACACTTAAAGATACCGGTTGGTCTCACTCACCTCACAAGATATCCTAAGGAAACCATCCAGATTTAAGGAAAGGTCACATGCCCCCCAGAAAGGCAGTAAAAAAAAAAAATCAGTGCCAAGCTTGCATCCTGCCTCTTGGAAGTACACCCCAAAAGGACAGTGCCAGTTAGTACTAAAGCGGTGAGGAAGACCCCCTCCCCAGATAGAAAAAGAAACCATGAGGCAGGAAAAAAATCCAAACATAATAGAAATAATTAAATCACAACAGGAGCTGTTGCTTGTTGAAGCTAAATAGGGAAAATTATCCCATCAATAAATAAAGGATTAAACGTCACCAAGCACATAATTAACTTTTACCAAAAACCAGTTTTAGACCAAAATTCAGAAAGGGTATGTATACTCATGTTTGAATGTTAATCTTTCTAGCTAGCCAAGAAGCCTTGCTGAATGTCACTCATCTTGGTTCCTGGTCACTAAAAGCTTTGCTTCATTATTCAATTATTTCTTCAAAGTGCTGATTGCCCAGGGAAGTATTTCCTCCCAACAGCAGTGTAAAAATCTTAAAACAACCCTTCCCCTTTAAGAAAGTCAAGCCTCAAAAGCTCCGGAGACAGGAAGTCTAGGGGTACTGGCAAGAATGTAATAAGGGTGGGGAAAAAAAACCAAAAGGAGATCGCTTCTAAGGGCCAGTTCTCCAAACTGCTTAGAAAGTTAACAAGGGGTTTTATAGAACCCGACAGAACTGGCAGAATCCCACCCCTGCCAGAGGCACAGAAAAGGGATGGTTGAAAAAGACCTTGTGGTCTATCGAGTCTGCCCTTGGAGTTTGCTTGTTTATTAATGTATTTATTATTTTAATTATTTTTATATTTTATTTGCATTTTTAGTTTTTGGACATGTACTTTTCCCAAGCATATTTAAACAGTTATTGATGACTGATGCTCTGCCTCCACGGAAAGTTAGTCCCAAGCTTCCTCTACTCTTTCTGCAAAGCCACACTTCCTAACATTACTTTCAATACTTCCTCCCATCAGTTTGAGATGATGCCCCTGAGGGCTCTTGATTTTTGCTTAATATTGAAAGTCCTAGAACTTTCTAGAACCTAGTTCACATATTTAATATATTTCAAGGTTTCAATCATGTCCCTCTCTTTCCTTTCTGTCCTCCAGACTGTACATATTCAGTTCCTCCAATCTCCCCTGATACGTTTTGTCATGTATATATGTGTGTGTGTGTACATATACATAAACATATACAGAAAGAGAGAAAGAGAGAGTTCTGCTAATTTAGCCCCACAATATGTATAGATGTTACATTTTGCCAGTAGACATATGTACTCCTATGGCATTTGGGTTCAGTGACAAAACATTTGCATAACTACAAAAAGTTCTGCAGGTACAGAATACACCCGTTACTGTCAGCATCCCAGGTAGGCCTGACAGGAAACATGACAGGATGAGCTAATTCGACTTTATTGTGGGGCCACATTAACAGAATCTCGCAAGTCTGAAAGTACACTTCTCACTGTCTCTTTTATCATCTGATTAGTCAGGGAGGCCCCTTTTTCTCTGCCTGTTATGCAGCTGGGGGCTCACCCACCCACCCATCATTTTCCAAGGGCATCCCCACACCCCTTTGCCAGCCGTGAGGTTAACTCTTAGAGCAAGCATCATTATTGGAGCCCAGGCCATTCCTCCGCCAGCCCCGCAATGGATCTCCCAGTTAGCCCCTCCCTCATTCCAGCAACCGAGCCAGAAGGGCTCCAGCTGTGCCCTTCACCCCCTGAATGCTCTTTTCTGGCTGCAGGCACACACACACACACACACACACACACACACACACACACACACACAC
>NW_020769332.1:912030-929818 GCF_900518735.1 Pseudonaja textilis | reverse complement strand
ACACACACACACACACACACACACACACACACACACACACACACACAGAGATCACTCAGCCTAAGCCAGTGGGAGGAAGGTAGACTACAAGATGAGCAAAGGAAGAAAAGGGGGTTGGTTCTTCACTGGAGGCCTTCGGGGCCCTTCAAAGCAACGGCAGAGCAGGGATCGTTCATCTCAGGGAAGGGGGTAAAGGAAAGATGCTGTGAGAGAGGAGGAGCATTTCTGGGGTGCTTAAGATGGAATCTGGGTAGGACAGGCTGGGGAGGAGGTACTAAAGGAGACAGGTGGTCCCTGAAATAACCAGGCCCTGTGCCAGGTAGGGCTATACAGGTAGTGAAAGCACCTCGAATCAGACCCCCAGGCAACCAGTTCAGCTCACGGAGCAGCCCACCGAGGGAGACCTGCCCCTCTGTCCCTGCACTGCTGCGTTCTTCTTGGCCAGGGGTAGTTCCCAAGGGCCTCCAAGGTCAGCCCCTTTCACTGCAGTCATCCAGCCAGGAGGTGGCCGAGGTATGAGCGACTGTCTGAAGCCCCCACCCCATGAGAGTGAAGGAACAGCCACTGGAGCCGGTAAATTGAAGGAAACTTTTCAGGGGCTGCTCCTGCCCCAGGGTGGACTTTGGCCCACGGAGCCGCCAGTCTCAGCCCTTCAAGCGAGCCCTGGGGGAAGCAGCAGCAGCAGCATCTCTCGGGCCCATTTGAGGGGTGCCGACAGGGTGGGCGATGGCAAAACCTAAGGCAGCCTGACTGCAACCACACACAATCGGGGAGAGCAGGCCAGTTGGGGGGCAGGAGGGGGGGCATGTGGCCGCAACCCGGCAGAATTTCACTTCCCTTCAGTGTCGGCAGGCCACTCCAGATTGCACAATGTGTATTTTTCCTAATATTTCTAATACAGTTAACCTTTTAGGTATGAGTTTAGTTTTATTTCTGCTCTCATCGAGTTGTGGCCTTCAAGCAGGGGTGGGATTCAAAAATCCCAGCAGCCGGTTCATTGCTGGGTGGGCGTGGCCATGGTGGGCGTGGCCTACCGGAACGTCCTGTTTCTGTGGGGCCGTTTTCGCCTTCCCAAGGGTCCAGAGGCTTCCCCCGGGCCTCTGGGAGGGCAAAAGCGGCCTTCCCCGGGCTCTAGAGGCCCCCCGGAATCCAGAAACAGATCCGTTTCCGGACTTCCAGAAGGCCTGTTTTTTCCCCCTTCCAATGCCTCCGCGTGGACCCTCCTGCGCTTACCTCCATCGAAAACGGGCCGCGTGGAGACTCCTGGGGGTGGGGGGTGGGCGGGGCCAGCCACCTGGGTGAAATGCCGGTTCAGGGAACCAGGTGTAACTTTACCATCCGGTTCACTCAAACTGGTCCGAACTGGTGGAATCCCTCCCCTGCCTGCAAGTACTTTGAGGCCCTTTCCAGGAAGAGCCTCCATTGGAGCAGGGGGCAGCACAAGCAGAGCCCTCGGTTTGGGGGAGACGCTATGTGGCACAGAAGGGGCACCCCCGCTTTGTGGCGCCACTTTATCAAGGGCTTCTGGCTTCATTTTTAAGTCACGTAGCCATCTAACAATAAGGTTGAACAATGATATAGAACTTACTGATCTGCAAACTTTATATTAAAACTATTGGATCACGGAACCACGCATAGACCTTTAAACAGAAGGTTTTGTTCAGTAAAGGCTGCAAAGCATAACTTTTAATTTAAGCCACTGGTGACTCTCAGGTCTCCGGGTCCTTCCGCTCGGTGACAGCAGAACTGATTAATGGAGGTCTTTCTTGGCTCACCTTTCCACAAAATGCCGGGGGGGGGGGGCAGAGAACCGTCTTATCCCACTGCTCTCTCTCTCCGCCCGCTCCCCCCACTTCTTTCTCCTGAAGCCAAGTGACCGTCCTTACCTCGGCCACCAAGAAAGGAGGAGCTTCGGGTTTTGCCCAACACTGGACAGGGCAGCTGGGCAGGAGGTCAGCGGCCTCCTCCTGGCCTGACATTTCCTGGGCTTGTTGGGCGACTTTCAAGTGTCCTGAGCATTTCGGCCATGAGAGAAGAGATTTCTTCAGATCCAGCATTGTTACTGACTGGTCTTTTCATGCCTGGGATCTTTCTGGAGGATCTTCGGAGAACAACTGTGGTTGCGATCACCAGGTACTCATCTAAAACCCGGGGAAGCGTCTGCGTTGACTTCCCCCCTTTGTTAGCCCAGCGAGCCTCACCTTCGTGGCGGTCGCTTCCCGAGCTGCAAAGTCCCCAGCCAGAGTCCTTCCACCCTCCACCCTGCAGAGAAAAGGAATGGGCCGTGTCGAAGGGCCTGCAGGGAGATTAATAAACCTTTCAGGAAGCAGCTCCCTTCAGTGCTGGAGAAGTTTAAGCCCAGTATAATTAACGGTCACCTGCGACTTCTCAGAGCAAGTGCTTTGCTATCAGTTTTATATATGAGCTTCCTGGAAGACGAAGGTCTGTGAGGGAGACACAGAAAGATGAAGCTCAGGTGCAACGTGGCAAGCAGGAGATTCCTCGGGTGCAGCCACCATCCTAGAACTGAAGAAAGGGACCGGAGTTGTCCTGGGCCACAGCCCACAGTCCTCTGACTTACGACCACGCTAGGTTGGGAGCAATTGGGTGACGATAATGAAAATGCTCTTTTTTTGTCATGTAAACATCAGAGGAAACTTGGAGCTGAAGGATGGGAAGATTCGTTTGGCTCACCCAGGGTGGCTTTGGGTGTGCATGCAGTGCCTTGTAGCCCTTGCTCTTGGCTCTTAGTGCTGCTCCTTGGGGAAGGCATGCTCGCCCTACTCTTCAGGCCTGGATCCAGTTCCCCGCAGCTGTTCTGTGGGGGAGAATGTGTCTGTCACCGGTGACTTTGGATCTGCACAAGAAGTAAGTGGAGACCCCACTGAAGCAGGAGGAAGCTAAGACTGGCCTCATGGGTGGCACCCAATGGGATCCTGGTAAATCCAAGGGAGGCTCGCTTCACTTCTGCACCAACCTGAGCCCATGTGGGCCCCAAGAAACATGTAGAACGCCTCAGAAAGGGACACCCGCCCCGCCCAAGTCCAGCACAGAGTGGTTAGTCTCAAAACTGCACTGTTGAGACACACAGGGAACTTTCTGCAGTTGATGACTTCAATAGTTCTCTTAATGTTCCATTTTGGAAGCTTGATACTGAAATTTATGATGTGTAAGGAATAAGGAAGATGGGAGGGAAAAACTCCTTCAAGTGATCCTACTTTCCTAAGAGAGGCATTGAAATCTTTGGTCCCTACTGTACGGCCTTTGGGGTCCTTGGTGCTCTCGGAGGTTGGTTGTTTTCTTGCAGACAAACCAGGTAACCAGGACTACCTCAGTGCTCAGACAGCACCAACTTTGACCCTACAGTTCAACCCTGGGCTACACCTGTTCTCTTCTACTGATACGGCCTCTGGATGCTGCTCACAGAGACCCTTGGGTAAGATTTTCAGCAGGGAAACGTTGTTCCTGATCTGATATTCAAAGCCAGCCAGTGTAGACAACCGGCACACACGGAACCCGATCTATTACAGTCAAAAGGTCTCCCTCTGTTCCAAGATGGCCAAATGCTGCTTCTATCTGGGTCACCTGCTGTGTCTCCACCAGGACTGGCTGCGAGGAGATCTGTCATCTCTGCTCCATGATTTATGCAGGACTCCAACAATAATTTTATTCATGTTGGAGGATAATCACCAGCTCTGTTATTAATGTCTCTCACTTGCCCTCAGGGCACCACAGGTATAAGGTTAAACTATCAACAAGCAATAAAACCTGCGTCACAAATGAGCAACACCTGGAGAGTGAGAGAGGCTCCTTCCCTGCCTCGAGGCTCGCATGCTGGATCTGCAAGGACTCGCCCAGCTCCGAGCCACCAGTAACTTCCCATCGGCTCATTTATGGGAGCAACGGGGTAAAGAAAGCTTCTCCCAGGTTCCCCAGCTTCTTCGCTTTTCTCTCTCACGATAATGAAAAAGAAAGAAAAATGAGGAAATAATAGGATGGTTTTCCCCCATCAGGCAACCAGCCAACCTTTTAATCAACTGCGTGAAGGATGGGACATGAATTCCCAGCGGGAAGAGCCGGAATGCCAATCGGGTTCCTATTCATTGCTTCCACATTCTGGGCAGCCCTTCAGGAGGCATCAGAGCCCCAGAGAGCTTCAGCCCTGGGCAAGAGGGACGCGCAGGGATCAGAACGAGGACGTGCTGTGAGGGGGGTCTAGGATAACCTGCCAAGGCAGCCAACTGGCCCTGGCAGGGGTGGGATTCTACTCGGTTCTATAGAACCAGCTGTTACGATTCTGTGCAGTTTGGACAACCAGCAAATCGTGCCCCTGGCTGGCCCCGCCCCTCTCTGCCCACCCGGCCCCTCCCAGTCAGTCCTTGTCATTCCTGCGTGACATCGTGCGCGTGCCTGAAATCCCTGACTGCATTCTCCCCCGCCCAGTCGCTCCTTAAGGTATTTTTTTTCCACCCAGTCACATGGCCACGCCCACTAGCCACACCCACAGACCTGGTTGTTAAAAATCTTAAATCTTACTCCTGGGCCATGGCCAACTCGGGACAAGAGTTCAGCCCCAGTCTTGAAGAAAAGGTGGAATAGAATCGTTAGAGGAGGGACAAAAAGAAATGTGAATGATGAAGTGTTTATTAAAATGGTTTTTAAATTATTTTAAATAATTAACTTGAATTATTGAATTGTCCTGTGGCGAGTTGGCCATGGCAAGTCATCCCCCTCCAGCTGAAGGAGGCTCGTGCCAAGCGTCGTTTTCCTCTCTCAGGCAGCGTGGACTGCCAACTTCTGCGCAGCTGCTGTGAAACCCACCAGCAAAACTGAGGATGTATTACAGTTATTATTTTATGTTTTATGTTTTCATTGGATTTGAGCTACGAGCATAAGTAAATAAAATTAGATGAAAACTGTTCCATTATTTCTGCATACTCTTCAAATTTAATTTAATTATTCTGTCATGTTTTATATCCTATGCTATATTTTCACTTTGTAGTGCGAGGTCTTTGTATTAGCATTAAGAAATGTTATACCGAGGTCTTTGTGTTTTAATAGGATTGTGCCAATAATGCTGGCTTTTAGGTATGTTTAAGGTCTCACAGGTTTCAGTGTTATTACTAAAATGACTCCACAGTAATTCTTACTGATGTCTTATGCTGGTTTATGACTGAAATAAAGATTTATTTTATTTGAGTGAGTGAATGAGTGAGTGATTGAAGGAGCTGCATATATTTAGCCTGAAGAAAACATGACTGATGTGGGATGAGACATGGTGGAAATGCTGCACACCGCCAGAGTCACTTTCTGTGAGATGGACAGCCATATAAACTTGATAAAACAAACAAATCAACCCAAAAGAGAGACATGCAAAAAGGCAGGAGCTTCCTCTGAGTCCCGCCAAATGGAGAGTTGGAAGAATCTTTCCCAATCAAAGCGATTTCCAGAAAACTGGCCAGCTTCTCTTTCACTGGGCTTATTGCACAGGAGACAATCTCATCTGTCCGGAAGCTTTCCATTGGGATTCTTGCATTGAGCACAGAAGTGGCCTTCAGCCGGTTCAGACCGGTTCTGGAGAACCCGGAGCGGAAACTTTTGAGTCGTTTGGAGAACCTGCCAATCCCACCTCTGACTGGCCTCACCCCCCGTCCCTTCTCTGCCTCCCATTGAGTCCCAGCTGATCGGCTGGGTCTCCTTTGGTTGCCCTGCCCAGGAGAACGGAGCTGGAAAGCAGGTTAGGGGGGTGGAGAAGGAATGGAGAATTTGCAGTATATCCTTCCCCTGCCACGCCCACAGAACCGGGAGTAAAGAAATTGGAATCTCAGAACAAAGGGAAGAAAGCAGAGGTGGTATTCAGCCAGTTGAGTCTGGTTCTGGAGAACCAGTAGCAGAAATGTTGAGTAGTTCAGAGAACCGGCCAATCCTACCTCTGACAGGAGATTTCACAGTCTCCTTCCCCTGCCACGCCCACCAAGCCACGCCCACAGAACCCGTAGTAAAAAAAATTGAATCCCACCACTAATCGAGCCTGAGCTGGTCTTGATGTTCTCCTCCTCATGCTAGGATCTCCTCCTCCTTTTCTTTTTCTTTTTCTTTTCTTTCTTTTATGGACACTGAGAGCATTTGCACCAAGACAAACCCCTTGTGCGTCCAATCACACTTGGCCAATAAAAAAGAATTCTATTCTCTTCTATTCCCCGTGCAGTCCAAATCTTGCAGGTGACCTGAGGCTGGCTGGCCCCTCTCCCTCAGCCCAACTCTCTTCACAGGGTTCCTGTTGTTGGGGAAAGAGGCTCAGTTCTCCACAGGTGCCATTCAGAGGAGGAGCTACCTGGGGCCAGGCAAGGGCTGCCAACCCCTCTCTCAGGTGGTTGCGCAATCACTTCTGCCCTGCTCAGACTTAGCTAGGGCTCCAGAGGTGCCCCCCCACCCTCCCCCAGGCTCAGAGATCCAGCCTCTCCGACCTCTGCACTGATTAGGGCTGCTCAGGGGACAGCATGCTTGCTCTATCAAGCTTCGCAGCTCTTCGACGTTCAGTGGCCTTCACAAAATGGCCCAAGTCCCATAAGGTAGCGGCTGAACTATGGCTTACTCCCTTGGGAGGACTTGGCAAGGCTGGGGCAGCAACGACCAGCAAACGTGTGCGTTTCAGGCCTAGCATTGCGTGAAAGGTTGTTTGTCTGGAATCCCCATGAAAAGCGGTTACTGAGCCGTGTCCCTGTTTTTTTCCGGTGCAGCTAAAGCTCCTTGAGTCAGCACTTCAGAGAAGTGGAAGCAAACCGACCAAGGCTGGATCAGCAGAGCAGACAGACTCCAAGAGGGCAGCTCACACCTCCCTCCGCTAAAGCCCAGCCAAGGATCCCAGGGCAGCGACTGGAAGGGGCAGCCCCAGGGACGGTCCAGCTTGCTCCCATCCTTCCCTTGAATGCACCCAGGGTGGACAGCTTGCCTTTCATCTTGCCCTGGGCTGCTAGATGCTTAATACTCCCTTCTGGAACAAAACGTGCAGATTTTGAACCTGTGCCTGTGGCCTGCAAGCAACCTGGGATGCCCCCCAAATCAGGCTGACCTTGGAGAAAGGAAAGGCTGATAAAATACTAAAATCATAAAGGGCTGTTGGGCCCCTAAGTCCAACCTTCTTCCAACATGCCGTTGTATTCTCTGTCCTGTAACTTAAATCCATTATTCAATATCTTCCACGAGAACAAAGGAGCGACATCTTTCTAAGGGTTTGAAGAATGCGATCCTATCTCCTCCCTGCCTGCCTTCGAGGGGTTAAATCCAGGTTTCCTCCATGGGACTCGCCCTCTGGTTCCCGGATCCTCCTCCTTGCTTACTCTGCTGCCTGTTGAGCCCAGCAGGGTCTACAGTGCTCAGGGGTTGAGGGTCTGACCAGTGCTAGAGAAAGTGGAATGGTCCCTTTCCATAGTTTGGAAAGTTTGTTAAACCGGTTTTGGGCCACTGGAAGCCCAGTATAACAGCAGGCAGCTCAAGGAGGCCTAGGATTGCCCCTGCCTTTTTGGCCGCTGCATCACATGGATGGCAGATCCCTACCACCCCCACCCCACCCCCACCAGCCAGGCCTTGAGAGGCCCTCCCTTGCCACCCAGAGCCATGGCTTTGAAAGGGGCCTTCCGGGAGTTCCCAGTGCAAAATTTGTACCCTATAAGAAATGGTTGATTACTTAAGCTTCCCTGACCCACCTTTCCCCGGTGCAACCTTGCAATACGGCGTCCCTCGCCCCTTGAAGGGAATTTGGAGGTTCCACGACTCGCACTTGGATCAGCAGGCGGTGGGGACGGCCTTAGAGCAGGGCTCCCCAAACTTGGCTTGGAAGGCACATTCGACAAGAGCCGGCCGGCTAAAGCTTCCCCTCCGCACTTTAGCTAAGCGCTGAAACCCGAGGATCGGGCCACGCGCGTGTTTGCTCTCAGTTTAACGTTTGTGCCGACACAGTTACGGAGCAAATACACTCCAGACGCGCGAAGCCCTCCCGCCGCAAGGCTGCGGCCATCAATTCCGGGCCTTCTGGAGGCGATCCGCTCTCACTGGGGGGGGCTCGGGCTCCCGGCTGCCCCCGCCTCGCGGCCCCTGAGAGAGCTGGGGGAGCGGGCAGAGCAACGCCGAGAGCCCAGAGTTCGAGGGGCTCCGATCAGACCGGCCCGGGAGAGAAAAGGCACTTGCGGGGACCGAGAGAGCTCAGGAGGGGGAGCTTCATCCTGGAGGCTTTCACGAAGAGGCCGGACGCCCGCCTGTCAGAAAGGGTGTAGGAGGGCCTCCTGCATGAGGGGTTGGACTAGATGACCCACAAGGTCCCTTCCGACTCTGAGGATCTCTAATCTGAGTCCCGCTCCGCAGTTGCTCTTCCAGCCCCTCCGCCCTTGCCCGCATCCCGAGGCCCCTCGGGCTGCTCTGCCGGCTCGGCGCAGGCGGCAACGGCTGAAACGGGCTGCCCAAACGGGCCAGCAAGGGGGCAGCCCCGGGGGGGGGGGCAGCAGCTGGTGGGGGGGCTCAGGGCAGCTCGGCCGGAGGAAAGCGGATCGGGAAGCCCCGCGGCGGAACGGGCCGGCTCAACAGAAGCGCAAGTGGGAAGAGCGAAGCGCCTCACCCGGGGCGCCCTCCCTCGGGGCCGGGGACGAGAGGAGAAGGGGGCGGGGGGGGGGGGCGCGGGGGGGGCGCGCCGCCCCCTGCCCGCGGCGCGGGGGGGGGGGGGGGGGGGGGGGGGGGGGGGGGGGCTGACGTTGAGCAATGCTGCCCTCTAGCGGCGGCTGGCGCCAGGCGGGCGGCAACGTCCGATGCCCCGGAGGAGCGAGAGGCCGGCGGGGCTCTGGGTGCAAAGCGGGCGCCAGTCCCCCAAGCGACGGAGCCCGGCGCTGTGTTGAGGGAAGCCCCACTGGGCCCCGCTTCCTCCCCCGCCCCCCCGTCGCTTTCCTTTCGCATCCCAGCGAGGGAAAGGCCCGCAGGCGCCTCTGCTGAGGCTGCAGGTCGAAGGAACCCCGAGAAACGGGGCTCCAAAGGGGCGCTGTGAGATTCGGGTCGGGAGGTTGGGGCTTTTTGCGAGCCGAGCTGAGGATATCGACTAGGGCTGACTGCAGCCCTTTGGCAAAGGTTGGGCGTTCTCTGCTGAAAATGTTCCACTTCGGGGGAGGACGGAACAGGTGAGAAGGTGGGTTGGGGGAGGGACAGGGCACCGGAGCTCTGCCACGGAGAAGCACAGTGTCCAGTCAGTTGGCATCTCCGGGGCTTGTGCCCATGAAAGGAGGGGGTACCAGAGGGGGCAGGACAGGGACCTAGAACAGAGAGTCCTAACCGGCTCTTTGGGGCGGGGGGGGGGGGCTTTGGCTGGCTACCCTTCCTCAGGGTGTCCAAAGAGGCCAGGAGCCTCTCCGCTTTCCAGCCAAGGGAACGGAGGGCATTCGGCACTTACAGGATGGGTTTGCCCTGGAAGGCCAGGCCCTGCAGGGGACAGACAGAAGCAATTTACTTTTATTCGTACTCTATAAAAATGGTTGATTACATATGCTTCCCTGACCAGCCTTTCCCCAGTGCAATCTAGCAATATGGTGTCCCTCGCCCCTTGAAGGGAATTTGGAGGTCCCACGACTCGCACCTGGATCAGCAGACGGTGGGGACGGCCTTAGAGCAGGGCTCCCCAAACTTGGCAACTTTAAGACTTGTGGACTTCAACTCCCAGAATTCTCCAGGCAGTTTTGCTGGGAGTTGGTCCCAGAGACCTCCCGAGACCTCTGCCTTAGAGGTTCTTTGGTTGGGCCGTTTACTGATGGCTCTTTGGCAGTTTCTTGCTTGCTTACTGGATTGTTGGTCTGAAGTTGACCATGTCAGAAGAAGCGACCAACAGTTGCCCTTTACCTATGGAGGGGAACAATCAGAGATGGCCATGGGTATGTTCAGACGTCGATGGATCTCAAACCCCTAAGGGCGGGGCAAGAAAAAGGAGGAGAGCTTGGCGTCCCTTGAGGCCTTGCTAACCTGGTGGGAAAGGAGCTGGCTCCTTGGATGGACGAGCCCCTGAGTGGGAAATCCCTCTGCCACCCTGCTCTTCCACGGCCAATGTGGCCGACCCCTCCTCAGGAAGAGTCATAGACAAGAGCCACACACACCCCTTGGATCTTGGGGTTCTTTGCTTAAGCTCATCTGAGCCCTCACCTCTGGGAGGTTCCTCGAACTAGGAACTATACATCCTGAAGACCTGCATTGATTTGATTTGGAAGCTCCCCGAAGAACCCCCTGCCTCTATGTTTAAGGGTGGCCTTAACCCCATACACCAGAGGTGGCATCCAGCAGGTTCTGACAAGTTCTGGAGAACCGGTAGCAGAAATGTCGAGTAGTTCAGAGAACTGGCCAATCCCACCTCTGACTGGCCCCGCCAACCCCATCTCTTCTCTGCCTCCCATTGAGTCCCAGCTGATCGGCTGGGTCTCCTTTGATTGACCTGCACAGGAGAACGGAGCTGGAAAGCAGGTCAGTGGGGTGGGGAGGGAAGGGGGATTTTGCAGTGACCTTCCCCTGACACACCCACCAAGCCCCGCCCACAGAACCAGTAGTAAAAAAAATTGAATCCTATTACTGCCATGCCAATGGTATCAGGCTAGACCCCAGGTTCAACCCAAGCTGGGTCAAGGGGCAAAGGGGCCTTGCCAGAAGTGTCCCTGTGTGGCCAAGTTCCTTGCCATCAATTCTACCAAGACTCCCACCCGCCTTCCAAAGGCTGTAGTTGGGTACTTCTGGAGCAATGCAAGGTGCCCTGTTCCCAAGGATGGGGGAGAACTTTCAACTGGCATTTTCTAAGAAAGTGACTTAATTCTGCATCTAAATAAAGCATCTTACATGACTTTCCATCCAAATTCAGCCTTTGATGTTTTTAGTGCAGTTTACCAGAGTTAGTTAGTTATTCAGTCGGTCAATTTATCAGGCTATCCACCTCTCCAGGAAGCTCTGGGCAGCAAACAAACAAAAACAGAAAACAAACCCCCAAAATTGCCCTGAAGCTCAATAAAAACACCAACGCAGAGGTCCCCACGCCAGAACCACCGCAGTACTTATGCCCTGAGCCCAACACACGAGGGAATAACGTCAGAGTCTTGTGGAAGACCAAGGAAGTAGGAGCTGCCTCTCTCCTGGGATGGGACGTATGCTTCGGATATGTCTCTGTTTCGGAAGCCCCCTCCCCAGGTCTGCAGCTGAGGTACCCGGGATGGATTGGTTGAGCCACTCTGGAAGTGGTGCCTCCCCTCCGAACTGCTTCCGCGTCCTGGTTGTGGGCCATGGGGGGTGTGTTGACATGCTGGGAGGTCAGGTGAAATTAGGCATTCCAGGTCAGGTTGTCCGCTGGGTCTGCTGACACTTAGGGAGGTGTGTGATGCTCCTGGGATAGCCTGGCAGCTTGCACTCAGTATCGGCTGCTGCTTTTGCACTGAGCGAGGCTGATCAAGCCGCAGGCAGCATAAATAGATGGGAAAGAGACAAGCCGAGATAATCTACTTTCCCTAGCAGAGATCGCTTCCAAGCTGCCTGGAATCCCCGCTGCAAAGCCAACAGCTCTGCCTAGAAGGAACAAAGGATCGCTTTAGCCATGAATGTAGGTCAGCTGTGAAGCCTTCGCCTCCACTGTCACTCACCAGCTTCTGGCTGCCAGGCCGTGTCTGGGATGGGTGAAGGAGCCACGGTGCCAATGTGAGCCAGGCAACTGCCCTTGTGCAGAGGGCCAAAGTCAGGGGCCCATGATGTCCAACATAAATAATGTGAGACTGTCAGGATGTAATTTAAAGAAGGGCAAATTTCCTTTCTTTCTTTTTTTAGTTGGTACTTATTTTAGCAGAAATACAAAAAGCCAGCTCCAAATTAAAGTTGTTACTTGCTCTGTAAGCCAGGCAAGAACAAACATTTCGGTCTTTGGTTTCGATAGTTAATTCTAGTCTCTCCTGCTTGCAAATTGTGCTAGGGACATCTGTGTTCTTCTGAGATCCTAGAAATCCAGCCACATCATCTGCATAGCAGAAGCAGAGGCAAATGCTTTAGATTTACTGCACAAATCGAAATAGATTTCTTTCTAAGATGAATGTCCTAATTTGTTAAGTCGCCTACCAAGGTATGTATATAGAAAAACAATAATGGAGCTAGGATAATCCATGCCTAATTCCATAGTTTTGGGAAATGACATCTGACCTTCAGCTTTGTATGTTTATGAAGCTTTGGAAGTTAGAAGAACCTGCCATCAATCAGGCAAGGAGCTTCCAACTTTTCCCACTATCTTAATGAATAGGGGGAAAAAAGTGACTTAAAATCAATGAAGGCTGCATAAAGGAAGATGGCAGAAGAGGTAGAATATTTCTCTATTAACTGCCGGAAGACGAAACAGAGCAATAGATTGGTCTCCTCTTTTCCCCCACCTGATTTTCCTAGCCACTTCCTCAGTTTCCCATACGGCATGTATCCTTTTGTTCAAAGCAAATTCGCTGCTTTATGGAGGCATCTCCCCTCTTTTCCTCAAAGAGTGCTGTCATTGTAAGGCATCGATCCCCCGGGGTGCTGTCTACCAACAGTGAAGCTTGGGGGGCTGGGTCATCTTTAATTGAGAAAATCTTAAATCCCCGGCTGAGGCCTTTGGGGCCTTCCCTGATCTTAATTAGCTGATTAGTCATTAACCTCTGCAAGCATTGTTGAAGGCATGAGGGGTCTGCTGAGGGCTGAGGCCTTTTCTGATCTCCGGCCTCATTATACGGTTTCCTAAAATTCCTCTCCTGAGTCTCAGCTGTTAATAAGAAACAGAACATTTCAACACTGGTCCATTTTTGAAATGTGCAAAATAAAGGCTGCTTTTGTTTCTAAAGGCACAAGAACTGCTTGGATGCTGCAGGATTACAACGTCCAGCGCCCCAATCATTTCTTAGATTGGAGTAGTTGCTTATAAAGAAGGCTTAAGAAAAAGAAATTATTTTGCACTAACATTATAGGTACTTTAACTTTGCACCTTATAATTGGGAATTCATTTATTTGGGTTCCCCGCATTCTATATCAAACCATGTCTTGGAGGCACACTTACATTGTTGACATGGGACAGTGTGTTCCTGGGGTACTACTTTTTGTGAAACCTGCGGACAAAAGAGATCACTGTCAAGAGTCACTGTCTTGCCCTGTCCAGAGAGAATGGCCTTAATCTTTCCCATAGAAAATCATAGGTTTGATATAAAGAAGGCCGCCGAAAAATAGATTTTACACATAAATGGGACACTGAAGAAAAACACATGGAGGTCTTCTGAATTAGGAGGTTTCCCTTCACGGGGGTAGGACACCTTCCCCAGGGAATCACAGGAAGAAGGCCCCTCTGAGGTGCTTTTCCTTCCCTTTAACTCAGAGGTGGGATTCAGCAGTTTCTGACCAGTTCTGGAGAACCGGTAGCGGAAATTTGGAGTGGTTCGGAGAACCGGTAGTAACCTTCCCCCAGGAGTAGGGAGGGAATGGAGATTTTACAGTATCCTTCCCCTGCCACACCCACCAAGCCACACCCACCAAGCCACACCCACAGAACCGGTAGTGAAAAGATTTGAAGCCCATCACTGCTTTAACTGTTAATCTGAATTAATCACAATGGCTCTGCTATTTTGGAGGAGGTTATAAAAGACCACAGACCAGCTGCTTAGCAGTTCACCACTCAAATCCTACATGGGTCATTTTTTTGTGATGCATGATGGATCCATTTTTAAAGTGATAACATCTGTTGCTTGTATACATTTTATTTATAATTCTTCCCTGGGTGATTATAACAGGAGCTTGGCAAGTAATCACCAGCTGTGTGAATTAGCTAGGAAATGCAGTGGTTATTTGATCTGTATACAGAGGTAGTAGCCACATCTGGAGGGAATAAAATGGCAGCTGAGGAACCATCCCATTGAAGGACTTGAAAATTGCTAAAAATATATGAAGTAGCAAAAGTACCCAATTTATGGCTGATGGTGTAATGCCACTCAAATCAAAGGCATTAACTTTGCCCAATCGCTAACATTTCAAGAGGGGGAATTACCCAGCACCCTTAGCAAGATTGAGGAGTCCTTTCTGCCCATTACATGTTTACCCTCCAAGTTTTTGTGGTTCCGGATTGGTCTTTGAGTTTCTTTTATTTTGGGGGGAAAGTACGGCCTATTTTCTATAATTTATCCCTTACACCCATCCATCCTTTATCCATCACAGCCTCATTTCTCTCCCCTTTGGGGTGGGCGTAATCTCTTTATTTTTAACTCCGTCTTAATGTATGTTTGCCCAGATCCTCTCCACAGGATTATGATAATCACTAGCAATTGTGAGTTTGTTTTATATTTAGAAAATTGATAAAATATCATGCCTCCTACAATCCTGATTCAGAATGTTTACATGGCTATTTTCTAAGCAACAATAAAAATGTGCAAGTACTAATTGCATTTGTCATTACTGATGTTTAAGGAAGTTTAAGTCTGACTGAGCAGACACTCAAGGGTTCACCCTAATTTTGTCCTCACGACAATCCTTACATGCCACCCATCTCAACAAGGAGTCCAAGTGGCAAACAAAGATTAAAAAGCTGGCTACACTAGAACAGTCAACAATCATCCATACAAGTGGATTCATAGTCGAGGGGAGGGCAGGAAATCTTCCCTTGCGTGTGAAGCTTCCAATCTGACAAGGACCATATGCTGGCAGGTAACTAAGGAAATGCCAAGCAGCTCTAATCTTCTCCAACAGAAAAATGGTCAGATGTTCCACCAGGAACCGATGCACGTCCAAAGCAAGGGGCAGCTGGGAAGCTGGGATTGGCCCCATTCCTAGAACGGTCTCACCAGCTCCCCTCCGATTACACAGCTGGTCCCTCCTGCCAGCATGAATGTTGAGACCCCCAGATCTCTCCTTATCCAGAGCTGGTTGGGGCTGGACTGTACTCTTTAGCCCATTACTGGTGGTTCCCTTGGATGGAATTCTGCTCAACACCAGCCCAGGAGAAGCATCCTCCAACCGGCAGGCCCAGCACGCGGTTTGCGCCATGCATTGTTTCGGGCTGGGAGAGGATTCCCCCTTTTGTATTAACAATCAATTGAACTTTTTCTCCATTCCTGTCTGTCACCTGCTCCGCTTTTTAACTATTAGCTACTAGACTGCAGCAAAGAGGCAGTAGTGGGGGTGTTATTTTAAAAAAAACCAAGTCATTGGTTTCCATCTACAGGTCAGGAGATGTTGCAGCCGGTGAATCAATGCTGGGGTGTGAGGATGGGGTGAGCGGAGCAATGTGGGACTTCTCAACTGCCCTCTAGAGATCCTATGAACAGAGGTGCTCCAGAAGGCTCCGAGCGGAGTCTTTTAATGACACTTTCAGTTGCAGCCATGACGCCATGGATGAACCAGTTGCTCCCAGGGCTTCGCCCTCTCTGGGCCAGCTAATTTAAAAAGAAGAGAGGAGGTTGTGGAAGGATGCAAGACTGCCTAGGATGCTTGAATTTCTGCTAGGGGCCGAATATTGGACTTAGTCTCCCTTTCCAGATCCATGTTATTTTTATATAGTGGGGATTTCTTTCTGCATTATTTGAATTGAACCTTTTTGGTATTTGTCATTATCTGCAACTGGCAAGAGTTTATTAAGGATCAAGGCAGGGACTTTGTTACCTTTATTGTCAGAGTACAATATGTGTACAATGAGATTGGTTGAGCCGCCCTTCGTGTGCACAAACACACACACAACTGACCGTGAGGAGAGAAGTCCCTAACCCAATCCCAATCTCATTACACTAAGTGACCTTGTTGCACAATGCGCCGGCCCCGCAAGTCTATCGTACTATGTTGACATGAAGTTATTTTCCGTTCAGGAGTTTGACAGTCCACAGGTAGAAACTGTTCTTCAGCCTGTTGGTGCTGCTGGCTGTGCTTCTACATCTCCTTCCCGATGACAGGAGAGTGAAGAAGGTCTGACCAGGGTGTGAGTCGCCCCTGAGGATTTTCCCCACTCTTCTAAGGCAGCGAGCCCTAGCGAGGTCATCTAGTGGTATCCATCTAGGAACTCCCACAAAACCAAAAAGAAGCAAGGAAGTTCTTTTGGTGCCCGGAAGAAGCTCCATGATTTGGCTTCTCTGTAGACGTAAGTGCCACCAAGTACAACAGGCTGTTAACCTGGGGGGAGAAGGGTGATTGATTTCCCGTTTTTCCCTAGGAGGCAGGACGAGGCATTGCCTCCCCGCAATGGCTGGTTGCTCTCCTCGCCATGATCTTCTTGCTCCCTTTTGGGGGAGGGAGGCTAAATCTCCATCCCCAGACTAGGAGAGCTTGCAGTCTCTCAGCCGTGCCTCTTGCAGTTGAGCATCTAATAGGACGAGGCAGGTGTAACGACTGTGATGCCTCCATCAACCTGTTCCCCGCATTGCGTTTTTATCAGGGCCATCTGCTCCGTGGAGAGCGGCAGCTGCTGGGTCGCACAAATAGCTCTGTTGTGTACTTTTGCGTAAAGCAACATATTGTCATAATTTCTCTGCTGTCGCGGGATGGTATAATGTTAACCAAGGAAAGGGTGACATTATTCCTGGGGCCTTGCGATGCGCACTGGGGACAAGGTGTTCTTGTACTGGAGGGGCGGGGGGGGCGGGCTCTTCTGAGCCTCCTCTTCTCCAGAGGCAAGATTTACCCCCGGGGGGGAGGGGGCACCCTTCCTGCTGACGTGTCAGTTGCACCCCTGCTGAGTTACCAGCCTGTTTCTCAGAGCAGCTTTCAGGAGAAATGAGCCAAGGAGCCGATCACTCCATTCTGGGGGGTGATTTATCGAGCCTGCTGCTTTTCCCATTTCCCTTTTTATGAGTCAATAGCATTTGCCTGCACAAGAGGACCATACAGGAATCTGCCGGATTGCTCTCAGTGGCAGTCTAATTATTTGTTACAAAGCAAACTGCAAGGCTTCAACATTTTCCAAATAGCAGGGAGGCAATTAAAAATACTTTATAGCACAATCCCACACCGGTTGACTCAAAGGCCAGCTTTGCTGAGTTCCATGAGAGACCGTACCATGCCCACCAAGCTTTAGCCGCCTTTGTTAAGGCTTGGCCAGGTTGCTGAATTAAGCCATGATCTGGGTTCTCATATTACCCTGAATCATGAACTAAAGAAATAGGTTCTGCTTGGACAGAACAGTAAACCATAAGCTCAAATAACAACAAAAGAATATCCAAGCTTAAAATTAACACAGTTGAGCATATTCTGTAAATGCATCTGTAAAGTTTTCACTCAACTTTAAATGCCTTATGTGAACACGGGTTTAGACTCTTCATTCCTGTATTTCCATTTGTAACTGTGTTTAATTATTTTAATTTCAAACCACTGGATCAGTGTCTTTCTAAGCAGAAGGATCCAGCCCTTACTAGGCAGTTGACTACGAAATGGCCATCTCGACTTGGCAGTAGCCGGCAGGTAGAACAGCAGGCCGGAAAGTCAGAATTTGAACATGAATCCATTCCCGCAATGAGCAGCATAGAAACCTGAATAAAATAAACCAATTAATATCCTGCTAAGCTCTGAGGAAGTAGGAACTGGAACTAGCTTCCCATTAGATCTCCCACTCCACCTTCTTAAAATCCCAGAAGAGGGACTGAAAACATTTAAAGCACCAGCTGGGCTGAGAAGTGTGTGTGTGTGTGTGTGTGTGTGTGTGTGTGTGTGTGTGTGTGTGTGTGTGTGTGTGTGTGTGTGTGTGTGTGTGTGTGTGTGTGTGTGTGTGTGTGTGTGTGTGTGTGTGTGTGTGTGTGTGTGTGTGTGTGTGTTT
>NW_020769332.1:901903-911930 GCF_900518735.1 Pseudonaja textilis | reverse complement strand
GTGTGTGTGTGTGTGTGTGTGTGTGTGTGTGTGTGTGTGTGTGTGTGTGTGTGTGTAAAGCCTTCAAGTCAGTTTGGACTCCTGGTGACTACCTGGTTGAGGCCCCACAGCTTTCCTGGCAAAATTGCCTCCTTCCTGGGGTTGAGAGAAACTGAGCCATGGGAAATTTGGCCTTGCAGAACCACAACCTTTCTGATTCTATAAAATCTCACATTGCCATACCAGTGGAGTCACCTTTGCCCACAAAGGCCCTCGGGACTGCCTCCTCCATCGTCCCCTTTGAAAGTGTTCAGTCTCATGCAAGCAGAAGACAGCCTATGGCAAACCCAGAGCACTTTCATTGGGATCCATAAATAGAGTAGAGCATTAGACAAAATAGCTTTTCCCAGTCCTAAGATTTCACGTCTTTTGTTGTTGATTAAAAGAAGGAACTTCATTAGCAAGAAAGCTGATGCCACAAGCCATCTTAATGGTAGCCCAGATAAACTTGAGAAGAGTCTCATGCTCTGGTACTACAGATAACAGAATAACAGAGTTGGAAGGGACCTTGTAGGTCATCTAGTCTAACCCTCCACCCAAGAAGGAGACTCTACACCATTTCTGACGGATGGGAGTCCAGTCTCTTCTTGAAAGCCTCCAGCATTGAAGCTCCCACAACTTCAGAAGGCAACCTGTGTTCCACTGTCAGAAAATTCTCCTTATTTCCAGGTTGAACCTCTCCTGGATCAGTTTCCATCCATTATTCTTTGTCTGGCCTTCTGTGCTTTGGAAAATAGCTTGACCCCCTCCTCCTCTCTGTGGCAGCCCCTTAAGTATTGGAAGACTGCTAGCATGTCTTCCCTGGTCCTTCTCTTCACTAGACTAGTCATGCCCAGTTCCTATAACCTTTCGGATTTTCCGGTTTCTCTGAGCCTGTTTCTAAAGAACCGTTTTAATTATCTTTCTTTTGAAAAAGTGTTATTTTTTTAGACAAACATAGACAAACACAACATAAAAACATCAAGCCATCTTCCACTTATGTACATACAGTGTGTCGGTTGGTTTACAAATTGTTTTGTGCATCCACTTCATAGTCATCACTTACAATTACATTGTATATGTTGTCATATTATCTATCAAATATTTCTAAATACATTGATATCATTATTAATCAATCATTTGACTATACTATTATTCGTTCATGTTTTACAAGATAATTCATATTTTAATTGATTTATTTTATGACATTCATATTATCATCCCACATCCTATATTTATATTATGATAAAGATAATACATCTTTATATATTCTTTATATTCTAAAAATCTACATATTTCATTACCATATTTTATTGTCTAACCATTGATAAAATAAATCTCAAATCTTATTAAATTGTTTTTCTTGTTTTCTAATTTCAAATGTCAACCTACTCATTTCAGCACATTCCATTATTTTCTTAATAACTTGCGTTGGTATTTTCTCATTTTTCCAGTGTTTAGTAAATATAATCCTAGCCACTGTTAATACATTTACAATCAAATATTTCAATTCCTTACTGTATATTTCAGGTAAAATTCCCAATAAAAGTATCTCTGGTTTCAAGTTTATGTGTTTTTTTGTCATTTTTTTCCAACCATGTGTGGATTTTGTCCAATATCTTTTAGCATCCGCGCACGTCCACCACATATGGTAATATGAGCCAGGTATCTGATGACATTTCCAACATTTTTCAGATTTGTTCTTGAACATTCTTGCTATTCTTGTTGGGGGTAGATGCCACCTGTAAAACATCTTATACAAATTTTCTTTATATGCTGTTGACATTGTCATTTTATAATTCTGAGACCACAATTTTTGCCAATTCTCTAAATCAATCCCATATCCAAACTTTTTCCCCAAGCAATCATTGTTTCTTTGACTTGTTTTTCTTCTAGCTTAATTTCTAATAAATATCCATGCAATTTTTTAATCACCTTTTCATCAGTACCTGTCAAGATCTTATCTAGATCAGTCAATTTAGCATAGAAACCTTCTGTTTTAAAATATTTATCATATCCAGAGCGTATTTGCGCATATGAAAACCAATTCATCTTTATACCTTGTTCCTCTAGTTTTTGCATAGATTTAAGTTCACCCTTTTCATTCAATATTTCACCATATCAACATTGTTTGTTCCTTTTTATATGTTATAGGATAAGAAAATGCTTCAATAGTCGATAGCCAGACCGGAATTTTCAAATAACATTGCCTTTTAGTCTTCTCCCAATTTAACCACAGAGCCTCCCATATATAATGTCTTCTAAAGTACCCCTGTGTTTTAGTTCCCTTGTACCATAGGAAGGCATGCCACCCCAACAACAAATCATGTCCTTCTAATGTCAACTATCTAGTATTTCTTAGTGTTATCGATTCCTTAACCCACATCCGATTTGTAGCTTGATAGTACAACTCCCAATTAGGCAGACCAAATTCTCCTCTTATTCTAGCTTCTTGCAAGAGTTTTAGTTTTATTCTTGCTTTCTTATCCTGCCATATATATTTCAACACAATTTTATTTAAATCTTCAAAGTAATCTTTCCCTAGCCTAATTGGAATTGTTTGAAACAAACATAAAATTCTGGGTAATATATTCATCTTGATCATTGATGTTCTCCCTATTAATGATAATTGTAAGTTTTCCCATTTCACCAAATCTATCGCTATCTGTTGCTTGAGTTTAATATAATTATTCTCTTTAAGTGAGCTACATCTTGCTGTCAAATGTATCCCCAAATACTTGATCTTATTTGTGACCTGAATTGTCAAAACATCTGGCAATTCTTTCTTTTGTCTTAATAAAATATTCTTTGTCAAAATCTTTGTTTTATCTTTATTTATTTTCAGACCAGCTACCTTTCCATATACCTCTATCTTTTCTATCATTTTTGATGCTGTTTCTAATGGATCTTCTACAATGAAAACCAGATCATCTGCAAATACTTGTAGTTTAAATTCTTCCTTTTTAATTTTCATCCCTTTTATATCCTTTTCTTCTCTAATGTTTCTATTTAGCACTTCCAAAGTTAACACAAACAACAAAGGTGATAGTGGGCACCCTTGTCTTGTTCCTTTTCTTATGTCAATAGAATCCATCAATTCTCCCTCTATCACTACCTTTGCCGTTTGCTTATGATATATAGCTTCTATTGCATGGATAAATTTTTTACCAAAGCCCATCTGCTCCAACTGTAATAACATAAATCACCAATTCACATTGTCAAAGGCCTTCTGTGCATCTAAAAATATCAAAGCCATTTGTTTTTTGGGATGTGCCTCATAATATTCCAAAGTATCCAAAATTATTCTCATATTGCCTTTAATTTGTCTCTTTGGCAGGAATCCATTTTGATCAGGATGAATAAAGTTATTTAAGTATTTTTTGAGTCTTTCTGCCAATATTGAAGCAAAATTTTTATAATCTGAATTCAATAGGGAAATAGATCTATAGTTCTTGATTTGTAGTGGGTCGGCGTCCTCCTTTGGGACAAGTGTAATATAAGCTTCTGACCATGATTTGGGTATCCTCTTCTTTGACATAACTTCATTCATAACTTCTAACAATGGGAGATTCAACGATTCTTGTAATTTCTTATAAAATTCCACTGGAAGTCCATCTGGACCTGGTGCCTTTCCATTATTTTGCTTCTTAAGTGCTTCAGTTAACTCCATCATCATTATATTGCTTTCTAACATTATTTCAATCTCTTTAGGTATCTGGGGTAAGTTAGCATTCTGTAAGTACTGTTTAATTCTTTCATCATCAATATTCTCTTGTGTGTATAATTTCCCATAATAATCTCGTATGATTCTCTTTACTTCCATAGCAAGCTTCACCTTGATCATCTATTAATTGCAATATTTTCCTTGATTCTCCCTCCTTTCTCAGTTTATATGCTAACCATCTACCTGGTTTATTTGCATCTTCAAAATAGTTCTGCTTCACACCTTTGATTTTCTGTGCTAATTCTTCTTTTTCCATTAATCCAATTTTATGTTTAATTGTATCCATTTTTAACTTAATGTCCTTTTTCTGTGGCAATTTCTGTAACTCTTTTTCAAGTCCTTTATACTCATCCTCTAATGTCTTAGAGGCTAGTCTTTTCGTAATATTTCTTTTCCTTGTGTAGTCTATTATCAAGCCTCTGGCATATGCCTTCATTGTATCCCATACAAAAAGCCAGTCCTTTCTCCATATTCTGTGTAAAGTCTTTTTCTTTTAGTATAGTGTTATTTAACGTCCATCTAGATTTTCTTTGTCCTTTCCATTTAATTATCATTGGGTTATGATCTGCCCAGGTACTTGTTTCAATATCTATTTCTTGGAGATTAGCAATCAATTCTGTTGACAACCATATCATATCTATTCTGGACCACAATGAATGTCTGTTTGAATGTCTGTTTAAATAGAAGGTATATTGTTTGGTCTTAGCGTTACTTTCTCTCCATGCATCTTTTAAATTTATTTCATCTATCATTTCAAAATAGGATCTAGGGAGAGTCTTTCTGCTTTGCTTTGTTGTTTTCTGTGTTGTATAGTCCAATTTATTGTCTACTATTCCATTGAAGTCTGCCATCATACAGATATTAACATAGTCCAGTTCAATTATTTTCATATGTAATTTTCTATAAAATTCTTCTTGATTTTCATTTGGAGCATAGATTGCTATCAGGAATGTTTCCATATTTTTGTCCATTATTTCCACCATTAAGAGTCTTCCATCATCTTCCGTATGGATCAATTTAGCTGGAATAGTATCTTTGATGTATAAGACCACTCCTCTTTTCTTGCATTGTGTCATAGAAGTAAATATTTTCCCTAGCTTTGGCTGTATCAATAGTTGTTCATATTGCCTACTTCTTGTAGGCAGATTATATCAAATTTTAATTTCTCTAATTTATGGAAAATTTTCCTTTTTTTAACAACTGAATTAAGTCCATTTATATTAATTGTAATCAATTTTTTCTCTTCCATGATTATACTAGGGTTTTGCAGCCCTAGTAGATCTTGGTTTTCGTTCTCTAGCTTCCACCTTTCCACCTAATACACCTTCTTTTTCAATCGCTGCTTGACAGTCCCCTTGGAATTCAATTAATGAAATTTCTTTTTCTGTCTCCTCCTCTTTCCCTCCGAAGTATTCTGTATAAAATAACTTGGCTTTTTCAATTGAGTCAATTCTGTGTCTCTGTTCCTGCCATGTAAACATTAAACCTTCTGGTATCAACCATCTATAATTCACCACTTTTTTGAGTAGTATTTTAGTCCCTCTCACTCTTCTGGGTACTTGTTTCAGAACCACAATCTCCTTATCTTTATATTTCAATGTTTTTTCTCTCTTGCCACCTGTAATATTTGCATTTTAATAGCTTTCTTTGTAAATCTAATGTGAACTTCTCTTGGTAAACTATTTCTCATTGTGTGTCTTGTGAAAACTCAAAAAACCTCATCTATTCCATCCATCATCTTCTCTTTAGTTATTTCCAGAGCCTCAGCTAAGATTTCTGTCATTATCTCTGCCAAGTTTTGTCCCTTTTCTTCCTCTATGTTTTGGAATCTAAGATAAAATTCTGATCTGTCCATCTCCCATCCCAGCATCCCACTTTTATCTTGTTCAACCACAGTTAATCTGCCATCAATATCTCCAATGTTCTTATCTCTTTGTTTATCTTCTTCAATTTTTTGGAATCTCTCATCATACTTCATCATCATTTGTTGGGTAGTCTCTACCTTTTCGTCAGTTTTTCCTGTTCTTTGTTCTTTGTTCTCTGTTCTCTTTTCAATATTCTCTGTTCTTGCTTGTATGTTTTGAATTTCTTGCATTATCATCTTCAGCATCACCCTTTCCTGTTCTTTTTCTTGTTGTAACATCGTCTGTACTGAGCATTGTCCTCCAGATGGTGAAGAGGAAGAAGTAGGAATTGAAGAACCAGCCGCTGTTAGTTTCCTGCTCATTTCAAACAATTCAAAATCTTCAGGTTCTTCTAGACTTAATCCACTCGTGTCATGACCAGTTGTAATTCCAGGTCAAAATAGTGGAGAAAAAAGGCAAGCAGAATAAAAGAAAAGTTTCTTCAGGTTCTTGTACACCTTAATCTAATCAATTGATTAAATAGTGAGAACCCCCCCCCCCAAAAGAAGAAACCATAAACAGGAAAAGGAAAAATTGTTAAGTATTGTGGGTGGCAAAATAAAAATAAAAAAATAAAGTTCTTCAGGTTCTTCAACACCTTAATCCAATTAAAAAGTCTTGGGTATAAAAAGGAAAAAAAGGAGCCACAGAAAAAACCAATATAGGAGGTGAACAAAGAAATGGGAAGGGAGAGGAAAAAAGAAAAAAAAAACTACTCCCTTAAAACGAAAAAGAAAAATTAATACTAAGATTTTCCCTTTAAAATAAGATGCAAAAATAAAAAATAGACTCCAAAAGCAAAAAAAAAAGACAAAAAAAAAATTCCAAAAGGCCAAAGGTCCAAGTAACTATCAAAAATAGTAAACTAATAAGGAGGGGGTTTGTTGAAATAAAGAATAGCCCAACGTAAAAAAAAAAAAAGAAGGAACACACTGCATCTATTTAATTATCCAAGGCTTTTTGTTAAGTTCCAAACAATTTTATAACTCTCTTCTCTAGAGTCTTATTGTCTTCTTTCTGTAAATTTTAACACCAGTCTCCAGCCACTGATAGAAAGCCAGAGGAGCACCTGCAATAACACTCTCCTGTGCTCTTCCCTCTATCTTATCAAACAGGCTCAAAGTCCTGAAAAGAAGCCTCAGTTCTTCCTCAGCTTTGTCTGGTCGAAAAGGGAAAAAAAGAAGACAAGGTTTCTAAGCCTCTAGATGGCAGTATTACAAATCTTCCTCTACTTTCACTTTTCCAAACAAAATGTAATAAAAAAATTAATTAAAAATGAAAGAAAGACTTAAAAGAAAAAAAAAGGCTGAAAGGGAATCTCTAGCCTAGAATATTATAAAGACAAAAAAGGGAAAAAAACTAAAAGGAAAAGGTAAAAAATCATATATTAAGAGTCCAGCAATAAAAAAAGAAATATTAATTTTGATTTCCTGATTAAAATCACTGCTTAATCACTTCTGTCTTAGATTTTACAAATTCTTTCTTTTCCTTAGGGTGTTCTTTCAAATCTTAAAATAAAAGAAAAAGTTCTCACCAAACCGGCACACTCTCTCTTTCCATTCTCTTCCGTTTTGGAGCTGTCCCAGCTTCAGCAGCTTTAATGGCTGCCTCTTTGCCGCTGGAAAAAGAGCTTCGCCTGGATCTACCAGGGACTTTGCGTTGTCCCTGGGATCAACAGGATGCGCTCTTTACATTCACCATCTCTCCGGGACGGTTTAGATCCGTTTGGACCGTCCAGAAGCAAAGATATTGGTGGCGATCTCGGATCTTCAAGATCGCACTCCGTACCGTCGTGACGCCAGCTCCGCCCTCCCTCTTAATTATCTTTCTTTTGTGTAGATTTATTTATTTATTTATTGGATCATTATGGTTGTCCAACTCAGATGTGACTCAGCGCAGCATATTAAAAAAAAGGAAACACAAAACAAAACACCACATGCTGTTCAAACCCAAGACCTTAAAGTCAACATATGCTGTCATTCTAAACTGGGAACTCTGCTCATCCTGACTCAAGCACCCAGGCTGGCAAATGTTTCTCCATCTGAAATGATGTTTAACTTAAACCACAGCTTCATAAATAGAAAGGCATGATATAAATAAAATAGCACACTCTTGTCGTCCCTCCCACCTTTATCTGCAGGAACAACACAACCAACTGCAGATGGGCTTGGCAAGGAGAGATGCCCCTTGAGGCCTGAAAGTCTTCCTGAATTCACTGGTCCTCCAGCGAGAGTCACACTTTCTTGGGCCTTGCCACATTAATTTTGCTTTATTTTGTTTTTGTGACCTCTGCGGTAATGAGAACCAAGCAGTTATTGGAGTTTGCTGACATTCACATATTTTGTTGTATTTTAAAAAGTGTTGCCAGCATCTGCATGTACCACAAATTAAATTAGGTTTGAATTTTATTGCCTCTTTTATTTAATTTATCTTAGCTGTTGTGTTCAAGCTGTGGACCAGCTGTTGTCTTGTGAAAAAAAGAATGTTAATTTGAGGGGAACAATTTAAGGCTTTCTACAATGGGTGCTAAGTAATCACTCTGGCAATTATATCTCCTGAGCCTTCATGACTGTTCCGTTGTCAAGAGCTGACTTAGGAACCTATTCATCCTGGGGAAGACAAGGCCACCAAACAGCCAGGTGCCACTTCTCAGAGCAGCTCTTTCCAACCACACCAATGTCTCCATTCTCATTAGGCAGAGGATAGCAAAACCTTCACTTCCAACCTGTGGCACACGGAATCCATACAAGGGAGACTCCTGAAGGCAGAGACCCTCAAGGGATCGAACCACATTCTGAGGAATGCAGGTCTGCTCTTTAAAACAGCTGAGCTTGCAACCTGGGACAAGATAGAGAAGGGATTAAGGGGGATTCACAAAGCAACATGGATGCTTGTTCAAGAAAGAGTGGAGTTAGGTAAATACAGAGGCTTTAATCATGCCCAGGTGTACTTAGAACTTGAATATTACTGTACTTTGCAAGCTGGGTTTTTTTTGGGGGGGCGGGGTAGGGAAACAAGGCTAAGGGTGAGCATGGCCATCAGTCACACTAAGTATGATAGCCACAAACACTCCTTTTAGGCCTTGCTTTTCCACTAATTTTTTTTCTAAGATCGTGATGGTTTTCTTTTTCTCCCAAGGTGTACATGTGTGCAGATTAGTAGCCAGATGTGTGATCTTTTGTGTCTGTGTGGCAAGAGTTGGGGCAGAAGAAATAAGCTGTTGCATCTGAAAAATCACTTCACCAAGAGCATCTCTGAATCAGAGAATTGCCAGGTATGGGTGGGGGGAGGTTGGCTGTACGACTCCTTGTGTATCTGGAAGGGTATTCAAGGCTTCAAAGGTGAGCACCGCAAGCAAAACCTCTTGCAGCAGGGTCCAAAGGAAGGGGTGGCTTCTGGATACCAGTCACTGAAGAGAACGAACAGGACCCCAGCACTGAACCCATGCCCCATGAACCAGCTCCGGGCACTGGCTTCAAAGTGGCCAGGAAGACCAGTCAGGCTAAGCCTGCCAGTTTTGGGAAAGTCTGCCATGCTTGCTGCTTAAAAAGGCTTGGATAACTAGCCAGTCTCAACAGATAGAGAGAGGCCTGTGAGTGCTGCTGCAGCCCTAAACTTTACAGCAGGGGTCCCCAACTTTGGCCCCTTTAAGACTTGTGGATTTCAACTCCCAGAATTGTCCAGCCAGCATAACTGCAGAGCAGAGCAGAGCAGAGCTGGCTGGGGAATTCTGGGAGTTGAAGTCCACAAGTCTCAAAGGGGCCAAGGTTGGGGAACCCCGCCATAGGGGATTCAAGGGATTTTTCTCCAAAGGGGCAACTTTAAGGGGCCTGGATTTCAACGCCCAGAATTCCCCGACCGGCAACAGCTGAATTCTGGGCGTTGAAGTCCGCAACGTCTTCAAAGTAGCCCAGGCCGAGAAAAGCGGGGCGTGCTGCCCGACAGAAGCGCCCCGAGAGGCTCAACCGGGAGCTTCGGGGGTGGGAGGGGCACCGGCTACGCTCGCCCACAAGGGGGCGGGGCTTGGACCTGCAGCTCGCCCACAGCTCCTCCCCATCCGGGCTCAGCCCCGCCCACACAGCGCCTCAGAAGCGGCAGCTCGGCCAGCCCGCCCCCTGGCGTCTTACAGGGTGAACGCCGTGCACGAGTAGCCGGGGGAGGGGGGAGTAGGAGCCAGCGTCTGCGCAGGCGCAGATCTCCCGCGGCGCCCCGGGGGGGCGGGGGGTGGGGCGCGCTCCCGGCGGGGCGGCCGGCGGGGGGGGCGGCATGAGCGAGGAGGGGGCGGCCTGGGCGGCGATGGAGCCGGCGGAGGTGCTGCGGGCCGCGCGGGCCGGGCCGGGCCTGGGCGCGGGCGAGGTGGGGGCGGGCGCGGCGGCGCTGC
>NW_020769332.1:881284-901503 GCF_900518735.1 Pseudonaja textilis | reverse complement strand
GCGTGGATTACCTGCTTCAGTTGGCCGGCAACCGCACCGTCCCGGTGGAGCTGGGCGCTCGCTACACCGACCAGGATTGGTCCCAAAACCTCATGACGGTCGCGGAGTTCGTCGGCCGCTTCGTCAAGCAGGAGGTCCGAGCTCTTCCTTCATCGAAGCCCCCGACGGACTGGCTGGGGGCGCCTCCTCTCTGGTCAAAAGCAGCGGGGCTCCCTTGCAGGAGACCCAGAGAGCGCCCCTCTTCGGGGAAGTGGGGGGAGGGCAGGGCCTGCGGTCTGGGTCAGCCTTTACAGGGGCAAATGGGGAGGGCGGGGGCGGTTTTGCCTCCTTGGCTGCTCTGCTGACTCTCTTCTGCCCTTTCCTTTCCATGCCAGAATCCCAATGGATACCTTGCTCAGCACCAGCTTTTTGAACAGGTAAATGCAGAAATTACTGTGCATCCCAGAAAATGGATGTGTGTCTCTCTTCGCCCTGAATCATGCCCCAAAGTGTGTTCTCAGGGGCAAAAGGACTTGTGCCCCCTCCAGTTGCCCTTCACACAGAGAGATCTCTCAAGGAAAAAAAGTTGTCAGAAGCCTAATCCTCCCCCACCCCTATTTATTTATTTATTTATTTATGCAAAATTCTGTGGCTGCCCACCTGAGTCTCAGTGACTCTGGGCCGTTTACAACAAGGGTGAAAGCCCAATGCAAAAACCATAAACTGTCACTCTCTTGGCATAACAATCAGAGAAGCCGCTTGATGGGCTCCATCTCACTTGGGGCCCCTGGCCGCCTAAGCATTTTAATGGGAAGGTACCTACAGATCATGTTCTCTCTTGACTTTTACTTCTGATGGGGTATCACCAGATCCCAGAGCTGAAGGAGGACATTGGCATCCCGGACTATTGTTGCCTGGGCAAAAATGATGAAGAGGAGATCACCATCAATGCCTGGTTTGGCCCATCAGGGACCATCTCACCTCTTCACCAGGATCCACAACAAAATTTCTTGGTCCAGGTTTGTTTACATCCTTCAGAAGTTTTTGCCAGGGCAGAAACAATGCCGACCCCCTGTCGTTCTTCACATAATATTTCAGCTTGCTCTGGACCATCATCTTAATCCAGCTTCTGGCATCACCAAACTTCTGGCAGCACCACTGTTTCAATTGAACCAAATTATTGATGGGGCACTAGAGCTATTTGCTGGGTGTTCCAAGTACCTTCCTAGCAGGCTGCTAACTTCACCCTGTGAATTAGTAGAAAAAGGGGACACTGCCTGTGGCTTACTAACTCTCAGAGCACGAAGAAACCGTGCCATCTCTGCATGGGCCTAGCCTGGAACATTTGAAAGATAAGGGCAGGTAGATGATGGAAGTACTTCTCCCCATCATGACAGGCAATTAACTTTTCATGTTCCCATTTTCAGGTGATGGGACGCAAATATATCCGTCTGTTCTCTCCTGACCAGTCTGAAAAACTGTATCCACACGAAGGCCACCTTCTTCACAACACCAGCCAGGTGGGCGACACCTGCGACTCATGAAACAATGGCTGCTATTTGCTCACTGCCACTATTTGCCCACTGCAATTTTTAAAGCTGGCTGCCCAAAAAGGCTTGCCATAGGCATGTCGGGACAAAGCCATTTCTTCCCCATCTTCTGGGGATGCAGGGATGGTACTCTTGAGCTTCTTGAAGTGTTTAGTCTCAAAGGGGCATTTCTTTTGCAGGTTGATGTGGAAGACCCTGACTTCGTGAAGTTTCCTAAGTTCAAGGAAGCAGCATTTCAAGACTGTATCTTGAGCCCTGGAGAGGTCCTGTTTATCCCGGCCAGTTACTGGCATTACGTTCGAGCCCTGGACACCAGCTTCTCCGTTAGCTTCTGGTGGTCCTAGTTTATGCTGAGAACAGAACAGCCACATCCAGAGGAGCCAAGAATAGGTACAGGTACAGAATGATCCAGGAAAAGCACACCCACCCAAAGATGCAGTAAGCAGAATAATCCTGTCTTCTAGATCCTGCTACTTCCACATGCACTAGAATAACATACTTTGCGATATTCAGTCCCAAGTTTATTTTGTCAGTAGAAAATACGTCACTCACAGCTACCAACATTAAGGCTTAAGCAAATCATCCTGCCGAGTCCCAAAGTGCTCCATAGGCAGCAAACAAGCTCTTGGGTGAAGTATTAAAATTCCCTAATGGATCTACCACCCACTCAAGTCCCACCAGCTCAGAGGAGGAGTAATGCCAACAGCAAAATGTCTTTAGGGATTGAAGAGGCAGGGATGTCCCACTGGGTGAGTGGAGTAAGTGCTCAGACCTGTCCTGTTGCGCCAAGTGAGATATAACCCCGTCTACAGCGATGATTCCCCTTATAAAGGAGAAGCGTTGAGGACAGTGCTCCCTAGGCAGCAAACAAGAGGCAGGCCAACTGCCCAACCACAATCAAAGCAAAAAGGAAGGCAAAATGGCTGCCCTTGCAGTTTCAGCTTTTAACCACCGCACAGCCCCACTTTGTCCAGGTGCGCCCAGAGAAAGAACCTGCTCCTCCGTGTCGTCCAAGAGGTCAGAGGCTGTTGGTGCTGCTGCTACTGCTGGTGCTGCTGCTACTGCTGGTGCCTGGAGCCTGTCCTGGAGGCTTTCCTGCTCTCTCTCCTGGCGCTTGAGGGCAACTGGCTGGGAGGATGGAGGTCTGCATTGCAAAGGAGAAAGGAGAAAGGATGAGCTGAAGGAGGAAGGGGAGCCAGAATGGTGTTGGCTCACATCCCAAGAGCCAGCACTTTTATGGTGAAAGCAGAACACCCCGACTCATGCAAAGGCTTTGGCTCTGATCCTGTTTTCATTTGGTCCTCCCCTCTATTTGAACGAGGCTGCATTTTCCAGCACAAAGCGATGCCTCGCAATCTTACAAAATGAAAGAAAGGCCAAATCGCCCTTATTGATGAGGTACTGTGGTCAGGTCGCCCTCACCTCCCTGGGAAAAACAGATATTCCACAGACAGGCATGCCACCCTCAGGTTTTTACCTGGAATTTGGTGAGGCCAAAACTGCTTGCAGTGAGGGCAACGGGGCTCTGGTTGTGCTTGGAAGTACTTGGAAAGGCAAGAGCAATGGAGCACAATTCCACAGTCCTCACACACTTGACTCTGAAATGGAAGCAGTCGCGTTGAGTCACACGTACAGATCAAGGAGATACCAGGCCTCTGAGCAGATAATTTTGCCTCTTCAGGAACGCGAGAGGTTTTGATGGGTTGGGTCGAAATGTTGCTGCCAGAATCTTTGAAGGCCCTCGTCGCCTCCCTCCAAGGGAAGCAAGCGGGGAGCATCTTTCCATGAACCCACTTGACCAGCCTTGTCCTCTATTCTGTCACCACCAGCTGCTCTAGAGGAGTCCAGGAAATGCATTTGGTGGTTCGTAATTGTGGCTCAGGCCTCCAGAACAGAATCTTGCACCCTCCCTACAAAAAACTGCCCAGCCACTGCCGGGGAGCCTTCGCTGTGCTCGGAGCCCTGCTTCCAAAGAGGCCAAACCCCTGGAGCAAGGAGACGCCCTTTTCTGCCTTAAGTCCAAGGAAAACTTGCTAAATGGGCAGGAATTCAGCCAAGAGGCTGACCAGCTTCATGTGGAGGGTTTGGGGGGCTTCTTGAACTTTGGCCCATCACCTGCTTACAGTTGGGAACTGCAGGGCAGCAACTGCTAAATTAGTCTGTGGTAGCCAAACATCAGGAGGCTGGTAGCTCATTTTTTCACTAACAGATTTTATTACATTAGGTAGGACTGAGCTGCAGCTGATGTTAGTTCACCATTAATTACCAAACTATGACTGATTTTTTTACAGGTGATCCATGTCTTGCATCTGCCATAAGATGGGCTGGTAGTTACCTGAACAGAAAGGCTGTGGCAGATGTGGCATTTCCGGGCAGACTCCGGGTAATGGCGGAAGATGTACTGTTCCAGCTCAAGGATGCTGCGGATGTGCAGGGTGTATTCCCCTTCTTTCTGTAAAACACACCAACAAGCTGTCAATCCTCCTTGGCGCCCATCAGCCCCTCCTCTCTCCTGTGCAGGAGGTGGTGTGATGTGCTCCTCACCTCTGAGGCCTTAGCCTTACCTCACACAGCCACTTCTTCTGCACCAGCTGTTGAAGCACTTGCTCCACCTCCATTTTCTTCATTTTCTTTGGCTTCAACTGGTCGGCCAAGTTCAAGATCTCGGTGGACGATGCAAAGCCGTTCCCGGACATCAGGATCAGGTCCAGCTGTAAAAATAAAGGACCGAAACTCTTTCCCCGGACAGACACAGGGTGCCGCATCTTAGGCACACACACACACACACACACACACACCCAGAGTTTCCAATCAGGGATGGTGTGACTTGATGTTTGCCCCAACAGGACCGGACCCAAGGGGCAGAACGCATGTATTAGACTATCATCCGCTAGAACTTAATAAATGTGGTTTTCCTGGAATAGATAAACATGGCTACAGCCCTGGAGAGATTTGTATTGTATTTTTGTTTTTAACTCTACAGACCATTTTACACATCACACATGGGCCAAAAAAGAAGAGAATAAATAGCTGTAACCTAAAATTAGTGACATGCTTCAAGAAAAAGCTTGGACAACTGAATGCAAGACGACATCCTGCGGAGGCACCTCTGCTGCATCGGTCCATTCCAGGAAAGTTTTCGTGACTGGCCATCTCATTGGGAGTATTCCAACGAAAGAGAATCTCTCTAGCTCAGAGTAACTCTGGGTCCTTGGTGCTCTTTGAGATGGATTGTTTGCAGACGTTTCCTTACCCGAGTAGGAAACCTCATCAGTGCAATCAACCACCTATGCTTCCATCCCCCTACCACCACAACTGATGAAGCTTCTTGGACGAGAAGCAAAACATTTTCCTCAAGGAAAAAACAGTCCAGTTGCATTTTTGAAAAAGCACCTTTGAGACAACTATGACCTGGATCAATGGTTGCCAACCAGTGGGCCAGGGACCACTGGTGGTCCGTGAGAAAATTTTGGTGGTCCGCAGAGAAACATCATCCCCACAGCACCTCCCCAAAGTAATTAATCCAGGCTGCGCGGGAACACGAGGCTTGCGTCACTTGCCTTGTGAACAACACAAGGTAGTGAGGAGAGGAGGGTAAGGGTGGAGGGGGGAACTTGCCCCACAGGCCCCATGTGCCTCGCCTGGCCACCGGGCTGCTGCTTTCCATTTCTTTCTTCAGCTTTTGTGCAAGGAAAGCAGCCAAAGTCTTTCTTTCTCTCCCCCAAAATCCGCCAGAAATGAGTCTTTGGGACCCTGCAAGGCCTCCTGCTCCAAGAGGCTGCGCCGGCAAAGACTCATTCCTGGCGGAGTTTGGGGGAGAGAAAGAAAGACTTCTGCTGCTTTCCTTGCATGAAGCCAAAAGTCTCTATCTCTCTCCCCCTGAGAATGGAGCTGGAGACGGGATCCTACGATCCCAAACAAAGAACGATCGATCAGTAGGAAAATGGGGTGGGAATTTTCCTGCAGACTTTTTGGGGGATTTTCCCAGGGTGTCTAGTCTGCAGGATTTAAAATTATGAGTTTGGCGATATCTGAGGTCCAAAAGGTTGGTTGACCTAGGTGACTGAGAATCTGCATAGACATCATCAGTGCAACCAACAACCAAGCTCAGAGACCACCCAGGAGCCCTCATAAGGATTATTTAGAACATACTCAGGCTACTTCACAGCACAAAATACTAGAGAGTTGCTAAAACTTAACAAGGCAGTAATTGTTCCTCTACTTGCTCTCCCAAAGAATTCTCCTTAGCAGAATTAATGGGGAGGAAGCAAACAGCACATCCTGGTTGGGGTGTGTGTGTGTGTGTGTGCGCTTCTATCCAGACTATTTCATAAAATCCTTCCCATGAACAGTCACATAGTGGGGGTTTTAAGTCCGGCCCCAGGGTAAACTCTAAAATGTAACCATTCAACAAATGGGGTTACTGTGGTGTCCAGAATTTACCTGCTAACTCTTAACTTAGCAGAATCCCTCTACTTTCATCAGTAGCTTCAATTCAAATCAATCACTGTTTCATGCTCAAAGTGCCACAAATTATATGTTTCTACTGCCTCTGCCATGAACCAATGCTGACCACCGTCGCCTGGCAGATGGAGCAGGACAGGAGTCCTCACAAGGACATGGCAAAGATCCCGGGTGTCTTTCTCTGTTGCATGTCAAACCAAGCTCTGAAGGCTATTTTGCCCAGAGTTGGGAAGAGGCCCGATCTGTATCAATTGCTGGACAGACTGCGGCAAGGTGAGCCCCAGAGGAGCGCTCTGCAATAGCAGTAGCACTTATATACCGCCTTCACAGTGCTTTCCAGCCCTCTAAGCAGCTTACAGAGTCAGCCTCTTGCCCCCAACAACCTGGGTCCTCGTTTGACCCACCTCGGAAGGATGGAAGGCAGAGTCAACCTGGAGCTGGTCAGGATTGAATTGCTGGCAGCCAGCAGGCAGCAGAAGTAGCCTGCAGTATTGCACTCTAACCACTGTACAACCTCGGCTCTATATAACGCTTCATAGTGCTTTTACAGCCCTCTCTAAGCGGTTTACAGAGTCAGCCTCTTGCCCCCACAATAATCTGGGTCCTCGTTTGACCCACCTCGGAAGGATGGAAGGCTGAGTCAACCTTGAGCCAGTCAGGATAGAACCGCTGGCTGTGAGCAGAGTTAGCTCATTTCCCCTCGTGCTTCTCCTGAGCAACCCGACAGCAGCCGCGGGCATTCGGTCCAGGGCAGTAGCCATACTTACCGTCTTCTTGAACAGCTCCAGCTCATTTTCAGAGAAGTCGCTGGCCATTTTGGTGATGTCGGTTTCTGCCAGGTTCACCTGGGATCGGAAGGAATGGGGGGGGGGGATGAAAGGCGGTTGGGGGTCAGAGCTGCGGGGCCTCTGGGCAGGGAAGCCCCCCCTTCGGTTCAGGGGTCACGATCCATGAGGGGGGAGCTTTAAACACCCCCCCAGCCCTGACCTCTCCCGAAGGGGCGCCTCCTCCTCCTCCTCCTCACCAGGGCCAAGTAGGTCCCCCCGGTGTCCTCCGCCGAGCCCTTCCGGATCTCCATGGAGAGCGGCTGCAGCTGCGCGTTCAGGGCGGCCAGGAAGTCGTCCAGCTGCTCGCCGGCGCCGGGGGCTGCGGAAGGGGGGGCGCAAGGGGGGGGAAGGGAGCGTCAGGCAGCCCTCGAGCCCCCCCCCCCCAGCCTCCGGGGGAGCCCCGGGCGGGCGGGGCGGCAGAGACCCCCCCGCAGCGCTCGCCGGGCCCTCTCCGGGCAGCCCGCGCCGCCCCAGCCGGCCCTTCCCTCCCGCGGCCTCCCCCGAGCGGCCCTCCGGCGCCCACTGACCCGGGTGCCGCTGGCAGCACAGCCGGCGCAGCCGCTCCGCCTCGGCCGCCTCCACCACCCCGCGGGCCAGCAGCGCCTGCAGGAAGCGCCGGTGCGCGTCGGTCAGCACGTCGGCCATGGCGGGAGGGGAGGGGGCGGGGCTCCCGCGCGCGCCCTTCCCGGGGCGGGGCTGCTGGCTAGCGCGCCTCCTCCTCCGGTCTCCGCATCGCCCTCTGGCGGGCGGGCGGGCGGGCGGAGGCCTTCCGTTTTCTGGCGGGTGCTGAACCGGCGCCTCGGGGGGGGCCCTGGGGGGGGGGGGGGGGGGGGGGTCGGCGGGGGAGGAGGAGCGCGGATGACCCGACGGCTCGCCCGAAACCCCGGCGGCCGCCTTTAGTTCCGCGCGGGGAGGTTCCGTCGGCTGGCACGGAAAGCAGAGCCCCCCCACCCCGGGCGTGACTGCATGAAGCGGCCGAGCCCGCGCGGGGCCCCAGAGCTTTGGAGGGGCCGAAGGAAAGGGCCGCTCCGGGAGGCCTCTGGAAGCGCCGGCTCGACGGTTTGGGAGCCCCACTGGCATCGGTGGCCCCTCCGGCCGTGCCCCGGGCTGGGCACCGGTGGAGGGTCTTGCCCTTCTGCCCCCACTGCAATTGTATGTTCACCTCGCCCTTTTTATATCCAACTCAGGACGGTGAACAAACAGAACATAGAACCTTAGGGTTGGAGGGGACCTCAGAGGTCTTCTAGTCCAACCTTCTGCTCAAGGCAGGAGCCTTATGCCCAGCGGTGGGATTCAACATTTTTTTTCCTACCAGTTCAGTGGGCGGGGCTTGGTGGGCGTGGCAGGGGAAGGATACTGTAAAATCCCCCTTCCCTCCCCACCCCACTGACCTGCTTTCCAGCTCCCTTCTCCTGTGCAGGGCAACCAAAGAACAGCCAGCCAATGAGCTGGGACTCAGTGGGAGGCAGAGAAGAGATGGGGGTAGGACCAGCCAGAGGTGGGATTTGCCAGTTCTCCAAACGACTCAACATTTCCGCTCCCAGTTTTCCAGAACTGGTCAGAACCGGCTGAATACCATCTCTGCTTATGCCACCCCACTTATCTTTCTCTTCCATAAACTAGACATAAACAATTCCTGCAAGCATTCATTATACAATTTAGCATCCACCCCCTAGTCATTGTTGCTCCCATCTGCTCTCTTTCCAGAGTCTCAGCATCTTGTTTGTATCGTGGTGGCCAAAACTGGCTGCAGTACTCCAAGTGCGGCCTTACCAAGGCCTTATAAAGGGGTACTAACTCTTCATGTGAAGTTGTTTCTATTCCTCTGTTGATGCAGCCTAGGATGGCATTGGCTTTCCTGGCCATTGCAGAACATTGCTGGCTTATAGTTAAGCAGCTAGAACACCTAACAGTTGCTGCCGTTGAGCCAGGCCCTTCCGATTCTATGCCTCCGCACTTGGCTGTACCTACCTAATGCTCCTTCCTGTTTTCTCCCCAACCATCATCCTGTGAGGCAACTGGGCTGAGAGGGATTGGCCCAATGCCACACAGCCAACCTTCATGCTAAAGCAGGACTAGTATTCACCACTTCTCCAAAGGGGCCTTTATGTTACCATCTTCTGGACAGAGGAAGCAACTCTGCCCTCTGGAACTCCATCCCCCTAGAGCAGAGGTCTCCAAACTTGGCTGGAGAATTCTGGGAGTTGAAGTCCACAAGCTGCCAAGTTTGAGGACCCCTGCTCTAGAAGCAGGCATGGGGGTCCTCGAAGGCCCCCCAAACCTTCCAAAGTATGAACGGAGTCTGCTAGTGAAATCTGTGTTGTATGTCGCTGAGGGCTCTAGTTGTTTTTTAACCCAAGCTGCCACGTATTTGGTTTGGGATTGTTTTGTTTTGTGTCTTTAAGTCACTATTCTGGTGATTGCCTGGATTGCTCCCTGCTGTTTTCTTGTCAAACTTTTTTAGGAGTGATTAACCCTTGCCTCCTTCCTAGGGCTGAGTGAGAGCGACTGGCCTGAGATGATTCAGCTGGCTTTGTGCCTAAGATGGGTCTAGAAACTCAGTGCCTCTTGGTTTTTAGCTGGTGCCTTAAATCAGCTTCAATCCAGCTTGATATTGTGGTTATGGCAAAAAATGCTGGCTATCTAACACACACATAAACTTGAAAAACCATCAAAGGATTCAAAGTGTTTATTATGCAAAGAAGCAGAAGAAACAGTGGATCATATATTTGGCTCATGTAAGATGACACTAATTGATTATTAACATTTTTTTATCATTACACGGTTGCCAAAACATATCTAAAAGTTATCATGTGCAAATAATAATTAAAAAATGGTAGGAAAATAAAGTAGGTAAAAATGAACAGGTTAAAATACTGTGAGTTCTTGGGAAGAACACAATGCATCTGACAGCAACACCAGCTAAAAAAAACTGGTAGCAGTGGCTTCATATTATGCGCAGTGTACAGAACATATGGATGATTGTGATGAGCCACAATAATGTATACAAAGTGGTCTTTAGCCCACTTTAACTATATCAATGGGGTGGGAAGTCTCAGCAATTTAAGATGCTGAGCTTGTCAGCTGGAAAGCCAACAGCCAGTTGGAGACCCAAGGGTTGCACTTGTGCCCCACCTGCTGCCCATGGAGCAATTTGAAAGCATGCAAATGTGAGTAGATGAACAGGTGCTATTTTGGTGGGAAGCATTATAGTCATGCTGGTGACATGATCATGGACACCGTTGGCTCCTTCAGGTAAGAAACCAGAGTTGGACATGACCTTAACTTTTTAAGTATATGAAAATGATCACAGATAACCTGTTACATGAAACCATTCAAACGGACATTGGAACAACCTCCATAGGCAGCTGGGAGTTCCCAAGGGTCTGTGGAGGAGCCCCCTGGGGGTCGTCATCGGTCGTTTCCTGCCTGGGAATTTCGGGGGGGGGGTCTTTACTCCCGTCCGGGGCAACTGCGGAGAAATAACAGGCAAGCGTCTCCAAAGACTGCTGGCGCTTTCAGGGCACGTGGATTGGGCCCGGCTTCCCCCAAGACCCGCCAGCCGGAATCCCAGCCCAGCGGCCCCTTGACCCGGACCGCCCAAGGCCCTTTCTACCCGCACGGCCTCCGCTTTGGGCCAAAGGACGCAGGCGGGCCGGTTAAGGCAACCGAGGGCGGCTGGGGAACGCGGGCGACCCGTCCAGCGCGGCCAGCAGCCTCCGAACGGCAGGAGCGGCGCGCGGCAGAAGGGATGCCCGCAAGCCGGGGGGAAGCGGGGGCGGCCACGGCGGAGGCGGCTCCCGACCTGCCCTCCCTCCCTCCCTCCCTTCCCTCGGCCTCCGCGGAAGGGCCCGGTCCCAGCAGACGCCGCCTCCGCCCGCGTGGCGGCCCGCCCTGCGCTTTCGCGGAAGAGGCAGCGGGGCCGCTTCGGCGAAGCCGCGGCAGGCGGACGGCGCGTCCCGGGCGTCGGGCGGCGATGGGCTCGTGGCGGAGCGCGGCAGCGACGGCGGCGGGGCTGCTCTGCCTCCTGTGGCACCGTAAGTCCGGCGTCGGGTGGGCGAGAGGGGCGCGGGCGGCGGCGGGTGGGGCCGGGTCGGGCTCTCGCCTCTTGCAGAACAGGGCGGCGCGGCCCCTCGCCTCCCCCGGGTCGGCCTCCCCGAGGAGCGGGGTCGGAAACGGCGCCGAAGCTCTGAACGCGCTTCTGGGCTTGGCTCCCAAACCTGCCTCACCTAAAGAGACCTCGGTGTTCTCCTTAAGTCAGTTTAGTGCTGAACGAAACAGTCCACAACGGACCAGCATTAATTCAACAGGGTTAACTTCCGATTTTACACTCATGATAATAAAAAAGGAGGCAAGGGGCAAAGAAGAACTAAGAACAGGTTGACTCTACTGTTCAAAAGTCTTCCTCCTCTGGGCGATTCCTCAAAACAACCACAGCTTTCAAAGGGCCATGTCTCCTTTTCCTTCTCGCACGAGGTCATAATCCTTTCGGCCAATCTCCACCTTGTCTTGATCCATGGGGAATTGTGAGAACAGGGCCAGGAGGACCATGCTCAGCTTAAAGTGGCACTAGATGCCATAGAACCATTCTACTACAGCATTCATATGTAGGACAGAGCCAAATTCTAACTTTGTTTTAAGAGCATGGAAGTTTCATGTTGCTCAAAGCAATTCTTTCCTGGTTTACTAAGACGAGAGATTCCAGTTTGTTAGTCCGGTTTCCTCCGTTTCCTTCCACTGCTATGGGCAGCCCTGGCTCTCTGACTGCTCATTCAGCAAGCGGTTCAAACGGACATGCCCTGAAATAAGACTTTCCCCAAGTTCTTGGCATTGCCTCTTGTTGCGTTGTCGCCACAGTCACATGTTCACAATTTGTGTGCTTGGCTGTCAGCCCTCATAATGAGCGATGCATCATCCCATGTTTACATGACCACCATTTGCAGCCTTCACAGCCAGCTTTTGACTAGCAAAGTCAATGGGGAAGCTGGTGGGAAGCTGCAGGTGGCGGTCATGTGACATTGTGCCTAACAGCCCAGTCATTCCTTTAATCACTACCGCTAGATCCGATAAACTGCAGTCGTGTGACTGTTTGCTTTATGACTGCCTCTGTGACAGTCGCTAGTCTCATCTGCAGTTACTAAATGAGGATCACCTGTATTAAAAAGGGATACTATACCACAAGTTTCATTTAGTTTCTCCAAATCTTCCTAAGCTAGTAGCGAGTAGAAATACCGTGTTTCCCCAAAATATGACCTACCCCCAAAGTAAGCCCTCCCTGATATTTTGGGCTGTGCCTAATTATAAACCCTACCCCAAAAGTAAGCACTAGTGAAGTGGGTGGCCATGGCCACTTCCCTGTCCCTGTCACCTGGGTCCTTTAACTCAGGCGACCCAGCCCGCTGATCCAGCAAGAGCCAGGAGTTGTGTCTCTCCGTGTGCCTGGAACTGTTCCCCACCTCTACCTGGCGGCGGCTGCTGCTGCTGCTTGAGAAAAGGACAAAAAGGCAGGCAATTCTGACAGATTGTGGGATGTGTTTGCTTACAGGAGAAGCGAAGCGCAGCCTGTCCCTTTCAAACAATCCAATGTCTGTTTGGGGGTGTGTGTGTGAGAGAGAGAAACAGCGGAGGGGAGTAACAAGAGTTGCAGGAAACACTGTTTTGAAAGGGTTTCCTCACCACCATTTCTCTTTCTCTCTTGCCTCTCTCTCTCTCTCTCACACACACACACACACACACAGACATTGGATTGCTTGAAAGGGACAGGCTGCGCTTCCCTTCTATTCCACCCCCAAGCCTTCAGCCTATCCCAGGATTTCAATGCTGAAGGCTCAGCAGGAAAGTGCTGTTTAGAGAAGACACAGGGGCTCAGATCAGCTGTTTTGCGGAGGACCTTCCTTCAGGCTCTGAAAGAGGCGCAGATCGGCTGTCTAGTGAGGCCATGGACACCCTAAGTGGGAGGAGCAGCTGCCGCCCCCACCCACCCCCCAAAATTAAGACCTGGTGCCTTTTTGGGTGGTCCAAAAAATATAAGACCCGGTCTTATTTTGGGGAAACACAGTTAACTGGAGCAAGTCTAAGATGAATCAGATTTGGATTTTTTAAAAACAAAACTGCAAACTTTTCAAGAATGGAACTGAATTTATATCTTAATTGGTAATTATGAAAGTAGCTATGTTATTCTAAAACAGTGGTTCCCAAAGTGGGCGGTACCGCCCCCTGGGGGCCAGTGGGATGCCTTAGGGGGGCACTAAGAGGCAGCAGGGGGGCGTTCGAGGCCCTGCAGGGTCACCCCATTGACTGTTGCACCGCTCCGCTCCGATACACCGCATTGTAATGGGCTCCAGGAGGAGGAGGAGGGATCGTAGTAAAGTGCACTAAATTTGGGTGTGGAGCCTGCTGTGGTGGGGCCTGGAGGGTGCGCACGAGAGGAGAAGGAGAGGGGGAGGAAGGAAGGAAGCCTCTGCCACGACTTGCACTCATTCCTCAGCCAACCTGGATTTCCAAAAACTCGCCAAGAAGAAAGAAAAAAAAGCTTCTCACACTCTCGGAAAGTCCTGCATTCTCTACTTGGAGATCTTCGCTATCCTTTTTTCTTCCTTCCTTTTGGAAATCCGGGCTATCTGAGGAACGAGCAGACGCCGTGGTGGAGGCTTCCCTTCCCCTCCTCTCGTTCTTCAGCCAGCCCAGATTTCCAAAAGGAAGAAAGAAAAGGGGACAGCAAAGAGCCCCAAGGAGAGCACGCAGGGCTTTCCGAGAGAGTGAGAAGAGACACAGACACGGGGAGAGAGAGAGAAAGAGAGAGATGAGGAGGAAAGGATGGAGAGGGAGATAGAGGGAGAAAGATAGAGATGGGAGAGGGAGGGAGGAGAGAGGGAGAGCAACCTTTTCCCCATAGAAAACACAGAAAACCACAAAACCTGGGGGGTCACGTGACTCAGTGGGAGGGACATTGAGTTGCCACGCCCACCCACGTCTTGGGGCTCCCGGTGTTTTGTTTTTCTGTGGGAAACAGGTCCAAATGGCTCTTTGAGTGTTTAAGGTTGCAGACCCCTGTCCTAGGGGGAGGCAGAGGAAGGGGGGCTTTGCCGTGCCTGACAGCAAGTTCACAGGGTGCCCCTCCTGCCAGGGATCAGCCTCCCAAGCTGCCCCCCCTCTCAGGGCACTCACGTCGTAGAGGCCGGTGCTGTTCCTTCTTCCTGGAGGGGTTGAGGCAGGGTTGAGGAAGCCCAGGGCAGGCAGCTTTGCTCTACTTTTGCAATGTGCCACTTTCGCATGTGCTGCATTCGATGCGCCGGCTCCGCAGGCTCACCCCATTGAGTCCCTTGCACCTCTCTGGTGCAACAGTCAATGGGGTGAACCTGCGGTGCCGGCACTTCGAATGCTCCCCTGCCACCTCTTAGCACCCCCAAGGGGGCTGGCAGAGGGGCACTAAAAGGCGGCGGGGGGGGGGTGTTCGAGGCGCCAGCACTGCAGGTTCACCCCATTAACTGTTGCACTGCTCCAGAGCCGGCACCTCGAATCCCGTGACGAACTTTCCCAAAGTGTCACCGCTGTTGCGTTCTGTGTCTGTCTGTCTGTCTATCTATCCATCCATCCAAAAGGTCTGTCTGTCTGTCTGCCTTCCTGTCTACATACCTGCCTGCCTGCCTGTCTATCTATCTACCAATATCTATCTATTTACCTATCTACATACCTATCAATACAACCATCCAAAAGGTTTGTCTGTCTGTCTTCCTGCCTGCTTGCCTGCCTGCCTACCTACCTACCTACCTACCTATTTACCAATATATCTATCTACCTAGCTAGCTACCTACCTACCTACCTGTCTTTCTCTGTCTCTCTGCCTGTCTCTCTCTCTATCCATCCATGTTCGAAGTGCTGGCCCCGCAGGCACATTGGGAAAGTAGAGCAAAGCCAGTCTGGGATGGACAGAGGGAGAGAGAGAGAGAGAGAGAGGGAGAGAGCGCTAGCTAGCTGATGCCTCTTTGGCTTCTATTAAAGGTTTTGTGGACGAACCATGGTCAAGACTATCAGGAAGCTCTCACATTTTGTTGAGGCTTTAAACAGGATCCATTGGACCAGATCTCCACCCTAAAAAATTACTTTTCCCCAATGTTTTAAAGTGCCAATTCTGAAGAAGGCAAAATCAAAATGTTCTGGTAAATTGCAAGGAGAACACACAAACACACACACACACACACACACACTCCCTTCTAACCCTGCTGGAGCAGGTGATTGGACTAGAATAGATATCTCATTATTTTTCTCCTCCCTACTTCCTTCCTCCTTTATTTCTTTTTCTTTCTCTCCCTTCCTTTCATCCCCCCATCTTTCTTCATCTTTCCTTTCCCTTTTCGCTTTCTTTTCTTCCTTCTCTCTTTCTTTCTCTCTCTCTCTCTTCTCTCTCTCTCTCTCTCTTTCCCTCTCTCAGGCTCATCCCATTGACTTGGTGCACTGTTTCGCTCAGACTTGCTTGGGCAGGTCCCTCCGGTTCAGTGGGCTCAATGGGGTGGACCTGCGGGGCTGGCACCTAGAACGCGGCAGTGCCGGCACATTTCAAAAGTAGAGCAAAGCCAGAGGTCGGTAATTTTTGCTGCAAAGAATCACAAAAGCTTCTGGGTTGTGCACAAGAAGGGACACACGTGTCAATGCAATTCAGCAACATAAAATAAAGAAATAAAAATAAAACAAATCAACAAGAATCGGCAAAGCATCTCTGATTAGATTTTATTCACTACTAGAGTCTAATCAGAGATGCTTTGCCGATTCTAGTCCAATGACCTGCTCCATCAGGGTTAGAAGGGAGTGTGTGTATATGTGTGTGCATGGCTGTCAAAACTCCAAAAACAGGTCAAGTAGCTCTGGGGAGGCCAGTCATAAATTAGAACACTTGCTAAACAACGGGCCATTAAGTGAGGACCACTTGTATTTGGTTTGCCAGTCACCTGGCCACGCCCACCCAGTCACATGACCACTAAACCACACCTATCCAGTCATGTGACCAGCAAGCCACGCCAGCCAGTCACATGACCAGCAAGCCACACCAAAGCCATCCTCGGCCCAACCTTTTCCATGCCTGGGTCGTAGTCTCTTGCGGGGGGAATAGAAGGAAGGCCTGTTGGAGATGTTCACTGCCTTGACTGTTTTTTTGTAAAAATAAAAATGCGGGATAGGAGGGAGCAAGGGAGTCCAGTGAGGTCCAATCATGACCCTCCAGAAAGAGGCTTGGAGAGGGCTTGGGGTTAGGATGACCGCCCAGAGGTAAATTGGAAAATTCCACACACCTGCAGTGAAATCCTCACCCTGGCCAAAGAAAGATTGGATGTCTGTTTAAAATCATATGGGGGGGTTACTCAGAATTAAAGCAGGTTTGTAGTCATGCGAGCATATAAAAAAACCAATGCAGAGAAAAGAGAAGGGCGTGTCCATAATAATTGCAACATTTAACCCAAAGTCTCCTAGGTCACCTTCTTTGCCTTTTATCTTCTTTGACTAGCGATGTGCAAGAAATATAAGAGGAAATAAGTGTCTCAATGTCTTTTAGATTTTAAAAGAGCTCTGAGCAAACGGTCCTTTCTGCAGAATGCAGTTTGCAGCCGAACAGGATGTGTGCAATGCCTTCAGGTGGGGCAGCATAGATCCTTCTGCTTCTGCGTGAAATAAATATATTGTCTAGGCAAAGAGAGGAGTTCGGGTTCTGGGTTCCTCCACCCACAGCAACTGATGGGCCCAGCTGGGTTTCAGAGGGAGCTGGGAGAAATAGCTGCCCATCCACTACAGGGCCCGGCTGAGGCAAAGGGAGTCAGGCAGAGTCTTAGGCACCTCACTCCACACAGTTCCCGGAGGCGTTGAGGGAGCTGGAAAGGGTCGAGAGAGGCCTAGCGGGGTGCGGGAGGAAAAGGAAGAACGAACTCGGCCAAACGTGAGTTAAGGCCACCACTACTTGTGGAGGTAAGAGCAGCCAAGCTCTGCAGAATGCCACCCAGTGGCCTTGTTTAGGGTCAGGCGGACTCTGCTTGGAAAGGATGACCCAAACATCTATCCACAGGGCTGTGCAGAGGAATTTTCCAGGCGTCTGGAGATTAAATCACTCAGTTCTCAGTTGAACACCAAGTGTGATGCAAGCCCTGGGAGGCTTATCCAGTTATCTGGGAAGGGTTTGATTCTGTTGGAGCTGAGGAAGGGGACAGGATCCTTCGGAATGCAAACTGCCACCCCCTGCGCATTCCATCTGTGCTGCTCCTGGCTGCTTAAGGCGCCGGGGGTGGGTCCAAGCGATGGGGAATTCATCCTTGTTGGATGGGGTGTTCCCAGTTCCTTTTAAAGAGGTGCTGGTGTGCTCCCTACTTAAGTGGCCACTGCTGGCCCCACCATTCTGGACAACGTTTGTCCAGTCTCCCATCTTCTCTTTTTAGGGAAGGTGACCGAGAAGGTGGTAGAGGAGCAAACTGATGACCTGGGCCCTTTTCAGACGGGTTTCAGGTCCAAATATGGGAGTGAGACGTCATTGGCCTCTGTTGTTGCCCTCATCTGTGGAATATTCTTCTTCCCCCACCCCCACCCCCACCCGAGAGGAGGCAGGCCCTCAGTCTCCCGGCCTTCCGAAAAGGAGCGAAGACATGCCTCTACAGCAGGGGTCCCCAAACTTGGCAACTTTAACACTTGCATACTTCAACTCCCAGAATTCTGGCTGAAGAGCTAGCTGAGGAATTCTGGGAGTTGAAGTCCACACGTCTTAAAATTGCCAAGTTTGGAGCCCCCTGCTTTACAGCCTTGCCAGGGGGGGCTGGGGGAGCTGGCAGCCGTGGGGCTGCTTAAAATCCCCCCCAAACCCTCCCCTCACCTTTTGACTAATTTTAAAGTCTTGCCTCCTCTTACAGTATTTACTTTTCATATACACTGTTCTGTATTTTAACATTTTATTGTATACCACCCAGAGAGAGATGGGTGGTTCAGAAATACGAAAACTACGTCAATAAAAACATTTGTTCAAGATGAAGAAAGGGTGTCGACCGGTCAGAGCCATCTCGAGAGCCATGGCGTCCCCTCTGGGCCACAAGAGGCTCCTTCAAGCTCGAAGAGAAGCGAGACCCCATTTGAGAAGCGGGAGCTAAGTGTGCAGATATACACTGACAGCAACTGCTGGGTGGTCCCTGCCCTCTGGGACATAAAGCAGAAAAGACACCTTCCTGTTTAGGACCCTGTTTCTCAACCTTGGCAGCTTGGAGGTGTGTGGACGTCAGCTCCCACGTCTTGTCCAGGGAGTCATTCTGGAAGTTGAAATCTGCACATCTTGAAACTGCCACGGTTGAGAAGCACCGATTTAGGAGACAAATGCACTCTAAATTGCTACTAAATTGCTACCTACAATTTGCAGGCTCCACTCGCATTCCTGGTTTAGCAACTGCATATCAGCAGCCTTTCTTTGCAGCTCCCTAAAAGGCTGAGCCAGGAAGAGGGATTGGAATTCTTTGGGAAAGTAAACGTTCTAGTGTAAACTTGTTCAGGAGGCTCCAGCCTCGCATTGCGGTCTGTGAGGTGATCTCTGCCAAGGTTTGTTCCAAACCCACCCAGATACCTGGGGAATAATAAACAGACATTTGTCATGAAGGATAATAAATAAAGAAATGTAGTAAAATATAGCGTTAAGTAGAGTTACTCTATAGGCATGTCTTATCTTGACGTTAGGCAGTTGTTTTCTTAATATACGTAGAAGTATTAATCACTCTATAGGCAGTTCTTATCTTGCTGTTATAGAAAATATTTCTGTAATCTTTCACGTGTTGTAAAACAAGTAATAACACATGCCTGCAATCAGTTACACCCCTTGCCTATTGAGACACATGATTGTCCCATCTAAATCAATCTGAATGGACCATACCCCCTACATCTGGAGCAATACACAGCTTTTGAAGTATGCTGTTAATAGCCTCCTTAAGTGGTCATTGTGATCAATTAGCAGGACAATAGGAGGATAATGAAAGATAAACAGTCCCAGAGGACATTTGTCTTTTGCAGGAAAGTTAGAGTGTTTTACAATGCAGTTACTCTACTTCTAAAGAATCTTAAAAGTATAAGAAGGCTTTACATTTCTACATGCTTTTTTAACCATCCTCACACATCCATCTTATGTGTATGCGAGGAAAGGTCTTACCCTAACCTGGTGGATCAATTAAAGTTAGATTTTGTTCTTCAAAGCTTCTGCTTAAGTTCATTTTTGGCACATCGTGATCTTAAGTTATAGCTGAACTTTACAGTCAGAGTGTATAAACATTCAGCCTCAGAGGCAAACCGCAGACTGGCCTGTCCAAATGCCAGGTTTGTTTTTCCTGGTGCAAAGTAGCCAATTATTGGACAATGCAGAAAATTGCAACCTGTTTGTTCTGTACAGTACAAAGGGGAAGCGGGGCAGTGTAGCTTTTATACGCCTTTGGAGAACAAAGGCAGGTGATCATTAGCAAACAGCAGGCAACCAGCCACAAAGGATTCACACCCCGGCAGAGGCTGCGCCTTCCAGAAGGTGGGCTCCTGACTAAAGCAAGACAGCCCTCGGCCTTTGTCCTCCCTGGTGGGGCTGGTAAAGAAGTATGCAAAACTCAAACTATCTGCGGCACGAAAGGGGAAGTTAACCTGGTATTAACTGCTGGCCTGGTTCAAGTCTTTGATAAGGCTGTCACTTTTCCAAGGATTTTAGGGCCTGGATGTGAGGCCCCAAAAGAAAAGAAAACGGGGCTGTGTTTGCCAGAATAGGGATGTTGCTGAATTGTTTGTGGCGATGGGTTTGTCCCAAGGGTTGAGAGTGATCCTCTGAGGGGGCCACTACAGCCCGTGGTCCATTTGGGGGGACTGTGGCCATAGAGAGAAGCAAAATCTTGGAATGCTGGGGCTGGTTTTTACTTCAGAGGCGATGCAGCCTTTAGATGGGCGGGGCTGCAGTTGAGCCCCTCTTTGCCTGTGGCTGTTGCCACATTGTCTTCCTTCTGGTTTTTCTGTTGAGAATCCTCAGTTATGGATCAGAGGTGTGCTTAGATTGCTACTGTTGATGTTGCAACTCTTTTCAGTAGGTATTGCCGCTAAATTGGTTCAGCTTGCAACTTTCAATATGGTAATTTGTTATTCAATTTCTTTAGCCACAAACTCAACCAAGTGACTCTGGGCAGCTTGTGCTATCATAAATTCTGTGGATTAGTCCACATAGAATGAGATGAGTCCATTAATAATTTCTGTACCCCCTTTGTGACACTTGGCCATTAATCAAAGGTCCCGCCCTAGACCTGATTTTGTGTAGAATGAAGGCATGGAAGGCTGTTGCTGCTTCTTCTTCTTCTTCTTCTTCTTCTTCTTCTTCTTCTTCTTCTTCTTCTTCTTCTTCTTCTTCTTCTTCTTCTTCTTCTTCTTC